>NIVC01003082.1:0-120814 GCA_002269645.1 Macrostomum lignano | reverse complement strand
GTTTAAACGTCAACGATTAACATGATTTCAATTCGTAGTTAATTCGATTTAATGCAACGAAGTACCTACTAATTCTATACAACCTACCCTAATAACAAATTCTTTTTCAGTCGAAACATCAGTCTCGAAATATTTCAGAATGGCTTATTCGAGTGGCGTGGTATAGTTTTTTTAGCATATTTTAAGCTCGATATGTTAAACTTCATATTTTATTTTTTAGTTAATCGATTATAAAAATTTTGCGTTTTTCTAAACAAGACTTTGTAATGCTTCTGCATTTCCTTTTTAGTATTTTCATCTTGTACTGGTTTTCTATGAAAGAATGCGGTATAAAACTTTCCTTGTACCTAAATTGGTAAACATTTGATATAAGTAACTCGGTTTCAATCTTTATGCTTTTCAGCAGGCAAAAAGACGTCTTTTTCCTCTGATTTTAATTTTATTGCTCTCTCTAAAGTTTAATGTACATGTGTGCCGATTATGATGATGTACTGTATATTATCTGAAAGCCTCGTGATGTTCGAGGGGACACAAATTGTCCTACTCGTACTGCTGAATGACTAAGTTGAAGCGCACAGTCACATGGTAGTATATAAATGGGATCGGGTAAACTGGTTACGAGTGAAAACTGTACTACATGTACATGTATTTATTACAGTATGTAGTATATACAGTAGTAGATTTCTGATAGTATTTTTCGAATTTCTTTTTACAATATGAGATCTGCATGGATTCTTGATACTTTATTTTCCTAAATTTTAAATTCCTTGCAGGCAATCAAGCCTCTGCTCAGCCAGGAGGTAAGCAAAAAAGTTTTTCTAACGATTTGTTTAATGAGAGCGTAATTTAATTTATTTAATGTACTGAAGCAGCTGCAATATATCTGATATTCAATACATGTAGGCTGTGTATAAGAGTAAAAAGCACAGTATTGAGTACAATAGATCTCCAACGCAAAACCCCGATAATGATTTTATAGTAATCTAATCCACATGTAGAAAAGTTGCTACAGCTCTGCTAAATGGTTTTATTTTACATTAGCGATAAATGCATATTTTCTAAAAAAACATTTTCCACAAACCGATTTTCCCGTTAGACAAAAACGAATGAGACAAACTTCGTCGATGAACATCGATCTTCTTTTGGCTTGCATTTGCATGGCAAAGCGCGAGAAATTGATAAACTACACGCACACGTTTTAATAAACAATGATTTTGATGATATCTTCCCCATCTATTTTAGCCCAAGAAATCAAAAATTCTCTTAATTAACCCCACCCTCTTTGATAACTGATTGGTCAAAGATTTGCACTAATTTTAATCGGACATTGGGGAGCAGATTCTGAATGTATCACACGCTTCTCGATATTTTGTTTTCTTGTGTAATAAGAACTACTATTTATTATATCTGCTCTGCTACGTATAAATTCAAGCGATTAAATTAAACATCTTGAATTCAATTGATAAATAATTTACGATAAGTGGGTGAGAAAACAGCGAAAGTCATGAAACATTACTATAACTACATGTACGTATCCGCGGTGTTGAAGCTGCTCAAGTTTCCATTGATTTTAACTTTAGCTACCTATAAGCGTAACTATAAATTCTTAATATACCTTTTAGCGATCTAGTTTGCCGGAGCTGCAATCGATTTTGCCCGCGGAAAATATCACTTGTAATTTTGCTGTCTGGGCCGGGTCTGCTCAGTCGTGACCAGAGTTTCAGCCACAGACAACTCTTTTGCCAAAACTGCGACCTGGTTTGCCCATAGCAAAGAAAACACCACAGACATACATAGCAAGATCAAATAATGGCCCAGCGTGGACCTTATAACAGGATTTCAGCGAAGGACCAGCAGCCATTGATTCAAGCCAAGCGGAGGTCCCTTAACAATGCTATGATTGAGAGCATTTGTGTCTACGTCTACCCCATTATAAACTCGCTGTTTATTGTTCACTGTTACAGTTTATTTCGTCACACTTCCGAATTGATTCTCAAAAAAAATCTTCTTGGCTTGCTATGGGCAAACTAGGTCGCAGTTTTGGCAAAATTGATTGCAGTTTTCAAAGAGTTGTCTGTGGCTGAGGCTCTGGTCATGACTGAGCGGACTTGGCCTAGACAGCAAAATTGTAAGTGATATTTTTCCGCGGGCAAAATCGATTGCAGTTTTGGCGGGCTGGATCGCTAAAAGGTATATAGTTAGGATATTCTAACATTTATTTTTCAGCATTAAAATCTAGCTAAATGTAGTTTTTTCAGTTTCCAAGTCAGTTTTAGGGAGGGACACAGTTAAAAAGCGCAAAGTTTTAAATTTAGAATTAAAAATTCATTTTTTTGCGATGACAAAATCTTAGAAAGTTCTTAAGAATTAAACGTTTTACGAGCGTACTTAATGATTAATTCCTGATTTTACCCAGCCCTATAAAGTACAATTAAAATTCAATCTGCAAGTCATTGCAATTTTATGCTCATCTAATTGATAATTCGACAAAGTGCAAAATTATTCAATAAACGATTTATGACGACTTATCGTATAGTAATCGACGTGGTTTTTGCGGTGACAAAATAAATTGAATGGTCAAAGAAATTAGCATGTTTTGGCTATAAAAATTAGCTTTTAACATCGCTTTACTATCCAAAACAAAGCTAGGAAACATTAATTTTTATCAAAAGATGTAGCAAATAATTTATTTTCTAAAACATGCACTATCAGCTGGGTTGCAGATTGTCACGTGTTTTGTCGTGACGAAGAAATACTAGTTGAGACAACACGGCGGTTTGTAGCGGTAGCACTGGCAATATCGCGGCAACAAGTTGGCAAGAGAGGAGCCCGCCGCCAGGCGGCGGTTAATAAAGAGCGCAAAAGGGGGGTAGCATAAAACACGGAGAGCTTTCATTGGCTGGCGAGAGAATTTAAAATTATCGATCGTGCTAAAATTTACAGACGAACGCAAGGCCTACCAAATACACAGTGAATTAGCAGTTGATACAGATTATTTGCACGCTACTACAAGTAAACGTTAAAATAAACTATTGGAGAAATTAAAATGAGAAATTGCAAGGGAAACTATAGTCCAACGGCCCTTTTGCGGGACCACTTAAACTAGCAACGTCACACAGATTATTTGGGATGAAGAGTGTGTTTTATACCGAAGTTAGATTTCTTGATGACAAAAAACTATTACGTCAGTGCCTCGTAAGCATGTAAAATCTCGCAAAGTCTATGCTTGAGCTTTTGCTAACACTTTTGTATTTCATTTCTCTGGTTCTTCTTGCTTTGTCGTCAGTTTATTACGAAGTTGTGAAGCTGAGTTCTTGATTCCCGCTATATCGTCCAAAAACTTCGACTCTACCTCTCGGAATCTACCTCTCGGAATCTACCTCTCGGAATCTACCTCTCGGAATCTACCTCTCGAAATCTACCTCTCGAAATCTACCTCTCGCGGAATCTACCTCTCGGAATCTACCTCTCGGAATCTACCTCTCGGAATCTACCTCTCGGAATCTACCTCTCGGAATCTACCTCTCGGAATCTACCTCTCGGAATCTACCTCTCGGAATCTACCTCTCGGAATCTACCTCTCGGAATCTACCTTTCGAAATCTACCTCTAGGAATCTATTATACCTCTCGGAATTTACCTATCAGAATCATAATCTCAAAGTTACCCTCGCCAAAATTTGCATTCACCACTTCGAACCTGCGGCTCTACCTATCAAAGATCACCTGTAGTCTCTCAATTTACCTATCCTCAACACGATCTTCAGAGTACGACTGGCAGCTGCGAGTGAGCACAGGCGAGACCGGCTGCTCAGCCGACAGCGAAATCTTCGTCCAGGTGTACGGCGCCACCGGCAAGTCCGAAAATTTACGCATCAAATCGCAAACTGAGAAATTGCAGCTGCATCCCCAATGCGACGCTGATCTGCCTTTGAAGCTGAAGGCTGCCGAACTCGGTGAACTGTACAAACTGCGGCTGAGCACTTCCGATGATCGCGACGAGCATGAGTGGTTTGTTAAACAGGTACAAAGCTCTGCTGATATAATTATCCCTAAAGACAAAGTGGGCCGTAGCCCACTGGTCTGGCGCAGCGTTCTGATGTGCCAGCGGCCCAGGCTCGATTCCAAGTGCAGTCACATTAATTTGGGGCTAAACTGGAATTTCTGCTTGGCTCTGCTCATGCAATTAACGGCCTTGAAGGCCAACCCCTAAGACACAGTGAAGTGTACATGCCTAATGTACATAATGTACATAATGTACATAATGTACATAAATAAGGTTAGGGCCGCTGTACACTTCTGTGTGTGTGCCTGCTCAGGGGAGTCGGCGGAATGGGCAGCAATGCCTCTCACCGGTTGGGACAATGTCGCTTAAAGTGCGCCAGGGTGCACACAGTCCTCCAGCCTCTAGTAAAACATCCCTAAAATCTTGGGTGGTCCGAGAGTACTTTCTCAAAGTCTCAGATGAGACAACAGTCATACCTGAAAGTCTCCGGTGAGACAACAGTCATTGTTTATTTATTCTTCATTTTGCCAGGTGATTTTGGAGCATCGAACGGCCCCGCACGAGAAGTTCACCTGCCCCGTTGATCAGTGGTTCGGCCGTCGGCGCGGCCCCCTGCACGAGGTGGCTCACGAGCTGCCTCTGTCAGAGAAATTGTCTGGTGAGCAAAGCTTAGATTTTAGCAAATTTTAACATATCGCAAGTTAGAAAATCCTGAAAAGGACAATCTCAAAGTGAAGGAAGCGTCAAACATTTTGACTAGCATGCGTCTCAACTTTACCCTCCAGTTCTGAGCTACACTGTTGAGATTGAGAACGCTCACACGGTGCCGTCCGGCGGTTCGAGACCATACGTGCAACTTCTCGGCACTCGTGGAGACTCCGGCTACAGGCGGCTGCACCGTCCACCTAAAGACGCTAAGGGCCATGCTGATGTCGAGCAGACACCGTCGCCTCTATCTCCAGACGCCGTGGACTCCTTCCGCATAGACTGTGTGGATCTGGATCGCCTGGTTGCAGTTCAGGTCGGCCTGGAAAATCCCCAGCCAGACGATGCCTGGCTGTTTGACAGCGTAAGGATCAGTGTACCGCAACGACCGGATCTCGGCGTCCAAGTGTTCAACAACAGCAGCGCCGAGTTGGGCCCTGATGTGGCATCGGTCGAGCTGCTGCCCGATGGAGCTCAATCGACAGCGGCTGCGACGCCAGAGTTGCTGAATCAGCAGCAGCAGCAGCAAGAGGCCGAGGCTCGACAGCTCGACGAGCGGCAGGCATCCGGCAAGCAGCCGTCCCAGTGGGACTGGATCGTCACCCTGCGAATTGCGCTGGACTCCGGGCCCAAGCAGACCGGCAGGGTGTTCCTGGCACTGTACGGCGACTCCGGTCATAGCAGAGACGTGTGCCTGAACGCTGAGTCCTCGGGAATGATGACGGCAAGAACCGGCAGCAGGCTCAGCAGGAGCTCACGCCAGGATCCGAGTGCGAGTTCCGTTTGGTCACGGAACCGCTGGGCCGCCTGTGGAAACTGCGTCTGTCGGTGCATCATCAGGACACCTGGGATAATTTCTGCGTTAGTGGAATTCGAATCTGTCGTCAGATTCTTGAAGAGGCTGGCGATGAAGCTGAGAAACAGCAGCACGATGTCGAGCTGGGCGTGAAGCTGGGACGCACGTCGGACGCTGTCCTAGCCAAAGAGGTGTCCCTAGAAGCAGACAGAACTATCAAGCAGTACGAGGTTGCCATGCAAGTTGCGCAGAGGTTTGGAGCCGCCACAGACACTGAGTTCTTCGTCGACATCAGTGGCAGTGGCGGCAACACGGGCCGTCGGTTTCTGCTGCATGACCGGGACAGATCGCTCTGGTTCAGTGAGGCCGACCTGCGTCGCTTCCTTATCGAGGCGGTGGACCTAGGCAGCCTGAGCACCGTGTTCGTGGGGCACGACAAGCCTGGAAGAGCCGGGGTTGGCTGCTGCTTTGACTGGGTAAGGCTGGAGTCTTGCTAGCGTGAGGCTGAGCTGCATCAGTACTGAACTGTAATATCCCCTTGCGTTTTGAATCCATGCCATAGCAACTAAAGTACGTGTAGAAGGATTGACGCATTTGACGTAGCTGCAGGGAGTTCCCTGGGGAGGCGTTGGCGCCTATTCCGATCCCCTCCGCTAAGTCCAGGGAGGTGGTTGGCGCTCGCCCAGTAGGCAGCGGACGAGCTGGCAGAGATTCTCGAGCCTGAAAACGTCAATATCTCACGCACACAGAGACATAACAGCCAACCCCTATAAATAAGGCAGAGTTTGTACAACTGTCAGACAGAGTCCATTTTATCTGGTAGTCGATTGTATGGCTTTGATTTTCCAACAGTGCTCACAGCCCACTTGCAAACGAGGTGATGCCGTAAATATCATCATAGCTTCATAAACTACCTGACAGTGCTACGTTTATCAAGTTAAGGAACCTTCTGGCAAATAGGCAGAGCTCTCGTGAGCTCATGAGCAGAGAATGAGAAAGTCACGGCAGATAGCTCGTAATATACCCATTCTGAATAAGTTTGTGTCTCTGTCTGAGTACGTGTCCATACATGTCCTACAGTAACTGGGATCCTTTCAACTGACAAAATCATGCAGATCTCAGTGCGAGAAGCTTCAGCCGAGACCAAGATGATATTTCCGTGCGGTCGTTGGTTCGAATCGGCATTCGATCAGGTGTCAGTAGAGCGCGAGCTGACCGCGCACGAATCGGTACACGTGAGCGAAGCGGAGTTCAATTTCTTTGGTGGCCAGGTGGTGCTGACTCTGTGCATCGCTGCTGACTCGGAGCACTACAAGGGGCCGGTGCATGTGAGCATGGGGGCGGTCAATCGTGTTTAATTTTCTGTCTGTCTGTCTCCCACCCAGAGTCATTATATATGGTTGGCTACACCCAGTATCTTGGCAGGTGTGTCCCAACTTTGTAACCCGGTATGAGTGCTATTTTGCCTGGTATCTCACCCAGCCAGGTGTATTCCACCTTGGATTTTACTAGGGGTGGTTAGGTCGTTTACATAGGTGTTCTATGGCAATGTATATTCAAGTATCACAATCTGGTATCTCAACCTGGTATCTTAACCCGGTCTCTCAACCTGGTGTCTTAGCCTGGTATCTCAACCTGGTGTCAATGTCGTATCTCAATCTCGTATCGCAATCTGGTATCTTGATCTGGTGCCTCAATCTGGTATCTCAATCTGCATGGTATCTCGATCTGATCTCAACCCGGTATCTTAACCTAGTGGTATCTTAATCTGGTATCTCAACCTGGTGTCTTAATTTGGTATCTCAACCTGGTATCTTAATCTGGTATCTCAACCTGGTGTCTTAATCTGGTATCTCAATCTGGTATCTCAACCTAGTATCTCAATCTGGTAACTCAACAGATATATCGAGCTATTTACCACCCGTAAATTTACGGATATCCTGCCATGTTGCATACTTGGTATTACCCGATATTCACCTGGAAAATGCCTATGCACGCATGCTCAGGTCACAGCCATCGGCGCCAAGGGCCAATCCGGCCCGCTCACCCAGCCGGGCGTGGACCTGCCGCCAGGCCGTCTGGCCGAGTTCGCCACCGATTTCGGGCAGGGCACCACCGGCCGGGTCCAACAGCTCCGTATCGAACTTGGACGCTCAGCGTCGCTGGACGCCACCCTCAGTGGAGTCTGCATCCGGGAGGCTGGGAACTGGCTGGCTAGCGCTATCAGCACCAACAATCCAGCTATTCGACGCTGGACAGCCTTGGAGTTCGGCGCCGCGTCCGAGGCTGGCGCGGTCTGTCACGACGTGCCGTTGGATCGCGGCCTCCGGGTGGTTGATTACGTAATCGGAGTGAGAACGGCAGCAAAGGCGGGCGGCTCGGAGCCTCGACCGCCTAAAATTTTCACCGTGGAAATACAGGTGGGAGTTGGTGAATGATTAGAAATTTTAGACACAGAGGCCTCACACCTGTTAGACACTGAAGCCTCACACCTGTTAGACACTGAAGCCTCACACCTGTTAGACACAGAGGCCTCACACCTGTTAGACACTGAAGCCTCACACCTGTTAGACACTGAAGTCTCACACCTGTTAGACACTGAAGTCTCACACCTGTTAGTCACTGAAGCTTCACAACTGTTAGACACTGAAGTCTCACACCTGTTAGACACTGAAGTCTCACACCTGTCAGACACTGAAGTCTCACACCTGTTAGACACTGAAGTCTCACACCTGTTAGACACTGAAGTCCCACAACTGTTAAACACTGAAGCTTCACACCTGTTAGACACTGAAGTCTCACACCTGTTAGACACTGAAGTCTCACACCTGTTAGACACTGAAGCCTCACAACTGTTAAACACTGAAGCTTCACACCTGTTAGACACTGAAGTCTCACACCTGTTAGACACTGAAGTCTCACACCTGTTAGACACTGAAGTCTCACACCTGTTAGTCACTGAAGCTTCACAACTGTTAGACACTGAAGTCTCACACCTGTTAGACACTGAAGTCTCACACCTGCTAGACACTGAAGCCTCACACCTGTTAAACACTGAAGCCTCACACCTGTTAAACACTGAAGTCTCACACCTGTTAGACACTGAAGTCTCACACCTGTTAAACACTGAAGTCTCACACCTGTTAAACACTGAAGCTTCACAACTGTTAGACACTGAAGTCTCACACCTGTTAGACACTGAAGTCTCACACCTGTTAGACACTGAAGTCTCACACCTGTTAGACACTGAAGTCTCACACCTGTTAGACACTGAAGTCTCACACCTGTTAGACACTGAAGTCTCACACCTGTTAGACACTGAAGTCTCACACCTGTTAGACACTGAAGCCTCACACCTGTTAGACACTGAAGTCTCACACCTGTTAAACACTGAAGCTTCACAACTGTTAGACACTGAAGTCTCACACCTGTTAGACACTGAAGTCTCACACCTGTTAGACACTGAAGTCTCACACCTGTTAGACACTGAAGTCTCACACCTGTTAGACACTGAAGTCTCACACCTGTTAAACACTGAAGCCTCACACCTGTTAAACACTGAAGTCTCACACCTGTTAGACACTGAAGTCTCACACCTGTTAGACACTGAAGTCTCACACCTGTTAGACACTGAAGTCTCACACCTGTTAGACACTGAAGTCTCACACCTGTTAGAAACTGAAGTCTCACACCTTTTAGACACTGAAGTCCCACACCTGTTAAACACTGAAGTCTCATAACTGTTAGACAATGAAGCCTCACACCTGTCCACCTGTCAGGGCCGTCACGGCAACACCGGTCCTCGCCCACTCGGTCCCCGGGCCCTCCTACGTGACGATTTCGGTCACCGACCCGGCGGCATGGACACCTTCCTGGTGACCGCGGTGTACGTCGGCCCACCGCTTCGCTTGACCATCGCGCTGGACGTCAGCGACTCGTCCAATGCCACTGCCGACGACGCCGCCGAAGTGCCCGACGCCGTCTCCTGGCCAATCGACGCGGTTCTCCTTCGCGAAGGCCAGTTCAATCCGTACGAATTCCGATTCGAAGTCGGCGGCGGCGTCGCCAAGCTGACACCGAATTCGGCCAGCCTGCAGCTGCGGGATGCTCAACGGGTGCCAGCGACTGGCGACCTCGCCGGCCTTGCCGAGTTCCCTCGCACCACCGGCAGGTTCAACGTCGTTCTCCACGTTGGTAGCGTTGGCTGGTCGGGCCAGTCGAAAGACTGCCGGCTGCGATTGTCGGCTAGCGGGACCACCGTGCAGACCGGCACGCATCCGCAGGAGCTGCTCCCGGCCGCTGAGCGAGGCCTAGCCAGCTATTCTGTCCACCGATTCCTGCTGGACTTTGGCGAGATTGGCGAACTGACGCGACTCCGCCTAGACCTGAGTGGAAGTTCGGAGGCTCGTCTGGAGGTGACCAAACTTCGGCTGTCCGATGCAGGTGAGGCTGAGGATTTTCTCTACAGTTTGATCTGACAGCAAATTCATAGCGAAAAATCCAGAATAGAGCAATCTTACAGTGTGGAATCCTAAAAAAGACAATCCTAAAAAGGGAATCCTAGACGGAATTGTCAAAGAGGAAATCCCAAAGGGGAATCCTAAATAGGAAAATCCTAGATAAAGGAATCCCGAGGAGGGGAATTCCAGATAAACTAATCCCAGATTGAGGAATCCCAATGAGGGAATTCCAGATTGAGGAATTCCAGATTGAGGAATTCTAGATAGAGGAATCCCAGATTGAGGAATCCCAAAGAGGGGAATGCCAGATTGAGGAATCCCAATGAGGGAATTCCAGATTGAGGAATCCCAAAGAGGGGAATGCCAGATTGAGGAATCCCAAAGAGGGAATCCCAGATTGAGGAATCCCAAAGTGGGGAATCCTAGATTGAGGAATCCCAAAGTGGGGAATCCTAGATTGAGGAATCCCAAAGAGGGGAATCCCAAAGAAGAAATCCCGAAGAGGGGAATCCCAAAGAGGGTAATCCCAGATAGAGGAATCCCAAAGAGGATTATCCTAGATAGAGGAATCCCAGATTGAAGAATCCCAAAGAGGGTAATCTAAAAGAGTGGAATCCAACGAGCGACAGTTTAAATCAGTGGAGTGGGACCCTATACCTGTTTCATTCAATCCTAAGCATTCCGCAAACGAACGATTTATTGCAGGCTCAAGCGCCGAGTTCTTTCTGCCCGTGAATCGAGTTCTCGCCAGCGGCGAATCCGTAGAACTGGCCGCCAATCGGCCGGGCGTGCCGCAGCCTCGAACCCTGGCCTACCAGGTCAGCCTCCGCCTAGGCAAAGCGAGAAACTCGGCCGGCTCGGGCGATTTAACCGCCAACTCGCTCGCCCTGACTTTGCACGGCGATTTGGGCGAATCCGGCTCGATGCCACTGCCGCCGAGTCACCAGCCGCTGACGCCCGGCCAGACCATTCACGCTCGGCTGAACTGCCTCTCCGTTGGCCAGCTGTCCGGATTGACTATCGGACACGACTGTCCCGGCCGGGGCCAGGGTGTCTACATCGATCACGCGACTGTGTCCTACTCGGATCCGACAGTCGTCACAGTGTACTTCCCGGCGAGACGGTGGCTGGACGCCGGCTGGGGCGACGGGTTCACCCAGGCAACCCTCAGTCAGCCGTCTGACGATGCGGCAGCTTGCTCCGAATCTGATTGGCTGCTCGAGATTCAAACAGGTAAAAATAATAAGAGCTCTGGAATTTATTATCAAGTTGAATCTCCTTCAGAAAAGATTTTCCAGAGATCCAACAAAATTTCCTTTCCACTTCTTTTTCGCCACTCAGACACGACCGCCGAAGACTCGGAAGCCGCCTCCGCCGCCCTGATGTCAGCCGCTTCTGCTGGTCGACTTCAGGTTCGACTGCACCCAAAAGTCGGCGCCGATGGTCGCGCCTTCGTAACAGAGATTGGCAAAGCGACAAAGGATGGCGAAGAAGACGAACCCGCCGATGAATCATCGGATCACGATGAGGCAGACGAGTCAAATCCGCCGATGCTGCTGACGCCGCTGGCTGCAGAATCGTCAGCTGAGCACACAGCGGACCAACAACAGCAAACCACTCGACGTTGTCTGTTCACCTTCAAAAGGCGAGTCGATGCGGATAGTGATGACGACATCGGTTCGCTGACGTTGATCCTGCAGCCGCCATTCGACCGGTCGATTCGCGTTGCTGCAGTCAGTCTTGTGGAGAGTCGCTACAGTCGCTGGTGCGTGAAATTCCGACCGACTCCTGAGGGTCAGTCGTCGCCATTGTCGTCGGCCGAGCTGATAGAGCAGCTGCGCCTGACAGCATCGAGTCCGACGGAGACGGCCGTAGAGAAGTTTCAACCTGTTGCAGAATCGTCCGAACGGAGCGCCGTCACATTCGGTCAATGGCGCCTGGAAACTTGGTCGTCAGCAGCCGCGGACGATGCCGGTGCAAAGCTGCCTCCAGGCTGGATCGAGTTTGTCAGCAGCGGCGACGTGTCGAGCGGCCGGCTGCCGTTGACTGGACTGTCTGGTAATGGTCGAGAAGAATTCCTTGTTAGTTTTGATCCCGTCACGGTCCACGAAGTGTTCAAGGTTCGCCTGGGACTGGAAGAAGCGACCGAGACGAGCGGTGGAGGCGTTTGGAAAATCGACAGGGTAAGTTCTGGTGAAGGATTCTAGAGGGTAGCTAATGATTTTAAAATTGTGCCTAACAGCCAGCCAAATCAGCCAAAATTGTCAGCGGCACTAAACAACCAATCAACTTCCTTGATATTTGACAGATCCGACTTCAAGACCGGGAAACTATGGACACGTTCGCTTCAGCTCAGCAGCATCAGCAGTCGCTAACGCCCGGCGACTGCATCGAAGTTCAAGCCGACTGGCCGGGCTCTCGCCTACTCGACACTGTCGAATACGAAGTGGCGCTGAAAGTTGGCGCCGGCGCCAATTCCGGCACAGCCGGCGGCGTCTTCGTAAATTTGCACGGCACTGTAGCTGGGGAAGAGAATACTTCGAACGGCCCCGGTTACGGCGGCTCAACTGGTGAGCGGCTGCTGGCAAGAGGTCTCGCCACGGGCCAGGAGGTTGTTCGTCGATTCCGGTCGCTTCGCCTGCTGCCAAGCGTTGGCCGAGTGAGCCTTCGCTGCGACGCCACCGGGCCTGGCAATGGAGTCTTTGTTGAGCGTCTGACAGTTGGACTTGTTTCAGGCGACGATAATAAAAAGCTGACGTTCCCCGTGCACCGCGGTCTAGACGAGGGCGACGAAGACAATCGGCTGACCATCGAGTTGTTTCCAGCAACCGCGGCTGCGACTTCAGGAGCTAAATAACCCCCTGATTCCCGTAGTATGATAACTGATTAAATATTAGCACTTAACAGATATCGTAAATTTTCTGCATGTACTAATGGCGATGAGTGTTCATGTACATGCTTTTGGGGCTCTCTACGAGAAACGTAGTCTGTAAATTGCTACGTGACAAATTTCCTTGACAATATGCAGTTCGTTCAAAGTTGTTCCATTAGTTTGAGGGCGAAAATTTTTATTTTATACTGTGGGATAATTATTTTTAGATTTGTATAATTAATTTAATCTAACTGATTTTATGCATAATGAAATATAAGACTCAAATTGATCTTTGTTAAGTGAAAAGTTTTATCCACTCAGAGCTACGATTTCCGATATTTCCTTTGTTCGATACTCCTCATATCGTAACTTATACCAAATATGATATTCTATATTCCTTCGCAATTTTGTTTAAAGTAACGATTTGTTTGAATCAGTAGAATAATTTTGTAATCAACCGATGCACACGGCAAGATACTCGTATATTTATTATTTAGTTGTAGCAAAAAATGTGTTATTTTAGAAAGAAATATAAATATTTATTTATTTTTACTTTTAATACCGGGTATCTTCGAACTACATGTAGTACTTGACTGTTGTAAATGTGACGTGTACCTCTGCTCGTATTAAATTTTACACCAAAGTTGTAAGTCATTTCAGTCACCTGGTGTGACTCGCGATAGCAACTTTCCGAGTGTTAAGAAAAAACTCATTCCGATTCTAAAAGGCTGTATTTTATTTAATCTTCTAGTGTAGAATGATTGTGACGTAATAATTGTGACAGTTAAATAAAATAGCTGAAAAGTGCACGCCTTTTAGCCGCTATCAACGCAAGCACTTCGACTTAACTTGATACGCCTGTGGACTTAATAGTTTTTAATTAATTAATCCTCTGTGTCATTTATAAAGCAATTTCTTTATAAATAAAGAAAGTTTACTTATAAAAACTTTCTTTACAGTAATAACGTTTCTATACTAGCTGGAATAGGTTGTAGATACTGCTTTCAAAAGTGTTATGTCTCTTATTATTAGCTGAGCTCAAAATATTGACCATAACACTAAGAACTAGCCACGGCAGGTGTCTAAAGCGGGCTGTCGGTTGAAATGTGAAGGAAGCGAAAAGTGAAGTTCCCCTCGTACTCGTGTAGGACTTTGAGTCGCAGTTCAAATTTATCTTCGGATTCTCAAATATTCAACAGCAATTACGTGCAGCTTTTGTCTTTTCATTCATCAAAGAGCTTCCAAAACGCGTCTGTGCAAAAGCCAACAAGAAGTTATAAGATGCTTGGCCATGGAACGTCACGAAATTTTAACATCACAGCGCAGAACTTCTTTTCATTGAAAAAAATCAGCAGAATTGTTCTATCTTGTAGACCTGAAATATTTACAATCGAGTTTCTTAGGCCGAGAGAGTCGACGAGATGATAGTCAAATTTAATCTGCAATCTGTTGCTGCAAAGAATACGTCTGTACTACGCTCGCACTAAAGGCAGAAGGAGAAGAGGTACATGCAGTGCTTATAAAAAAAACTTATTCAATTTTTCTTTTTTCTAAAAGAAGTTTTGGTTAGAAAAAAATGAGTATTTTATCGTCCTCTAACTACACCATTGTTATTTTTGATAAAATAACTAATCGAGCCGATCATTCTATAAAATCAGTCCTTCAGTCTCAGTGGATGCATGGTTCCTGGTGGTGGTCGAGCCCGTCGTCCTGTTTTAAAAAGCAGACTTGGAGGCTGAGGGAGTCGCTCGAACAGCAGGTTACCAATGCATTTGGTCTTTAAAGTCGGCGACGAGCGAGTTGCCAAGGCAGACGGCACTGTATCGCCGCTCCGGCTTGGTCCGTCCATCCAAAGGACCTGTTGCACCGTCGATGACTCCAGCAGCTAGCTGGCCACACCATCTGCATCGCTGATTCTGCGGAAAGCCTACCGGCGAGAATATGTGCACACTTGGCGTCTCAAGAGCTGACGCCGGCACTTCGGATTTCTACGAGTCCATCACGGCAAGAAAAAGTTTTTTCCCAAGAAAAGACGTGTCCCGTTCTACAAGTACTAATGTTCTAGCACGAGTAGTAACATTTGAACACAAAAATACTTTACCAATGGCGGTGACAGGTATAATATTTTTAAAGTCAGTTTTAGGGTCCCCACAATAAGGCTTGAATAGTTTTTCACCCCATCATCCAACATGACACGAAGAAGGTTCAAATGCATTTTAGATTAGCCCTTTCAATTCGGAATCATATATTTCAATTTCTGGCTGTGCACTCGGGTCAGGAATGGACATCTGTAGTTAACGCAGCGCCAAGTGAGGACTTACCACATGCATAGCTCGTACAGTCTCGAGGAGGGCTTTTCAGCTTATTTCATGCCCCTCCGCTGGCTTTGTGCCAAATCAATGGTCATCTGACCATAGAAATTCTCAGAATTAGAGGACCGCTTCGTCTTTCTGTTCTGTCCTCACAAGGTCCATGGGATAAGTATTGCCACCAAATTTATGAGGACGGGGCATAAATGTCATTTTCGGCTTGGTCTACGCATTTCCACCAGGCAAATCGAGTGGTAATATAAGGTGTGTCAGAATAGTTCCAGGATTAAACTCATAAATACTAGTATAGCAGCTAAAGTCGAGCTGCCCCCTTCAGAAGTAATCTTCTTTGAGTCGAATGCACTTGTCCACCCTTCTGTGCCACGACTCCATGCAGTACTGGAAGGCTTCTTCAGGAAACCCCGAAGTTCCATCGTTATGGCTCTCCAGATGGCGTTTAAACATGTACGTCGAGAAAAAGTTCTGTCGTTTGCTTGAAACTCAGTGCACATGGCACATTGCTCCGAAGAAGGAACCGACGAGTTTTTCTGCCAAAAGCTTCTCATCTTGTCCTCGCACCGAGCGAAGCAGTCGCTGCAAGATCTCTTTGCTTACATGCTGATTAATGGTCTGGCATTGAGGCAGAAACTCTATATTCACCGTGCAGATTGTATCAAAGTAAATAATGAGAGCATGAGCTTCAAATTTGACTTAGTTATCCTGGTGACCTCCATTCAAGACTCTGACCATAACAGTAATGTCACCGTGTTTGAGTAGCCTCCATATTTGCTCGCTCTGGCGATCCATGCGCGATTTTTTATTCCAGAAACTCAAGGAGGTAGTCAAAGAACTCAAGGAGGTAGTCAAAGAACTCAAGGAGGTAGTCAAAGAACTCAAGTAGGTAGTCAAAGAACTCAAGGAGGTAGTTAAAGAACTCAAGGAGGTAGTCAAAGAACTCAAGTAGGTAGTCAAAGAACTCAAGGAGGTAGTCAAAGAACTCAAGGAGGTAGTCAAAGAACTCAAGTAGGTAGTCAAAGAACTCAAGGAGGTAGTCAAAGAACTGAAGGAGGTAGTCAAAGAACTCAAGGAGGTAGTCATGCAGTATTCCTAGAAAATACTGCATGGAGGCGTGGCACAGAAGGGTGGACAAGTGCATTCGACCCAAGGGAAAGGTCAGCTCAGGTTCTCCTTAACTTTTGCTGCTACAAATTTTTTTTGAGTTCAATCCTGGAACTTTCCTGACATCTCGTGCATGTATATTGCACGCCTTGGCGTTTCAGTTCGTTTCAGTCCTCTGCATCACTATCTGTGACATGTCCAAAGAAATCCAATGTACTGCGCATGCGAACTGAGTATTGAAGAAAATTTCTAAAGCATTTGTAACCAAATTTCTGAGGCTATACTGCTGCGAAACGCGGCGCTACTGAAGTGGACACCCTAGCTGCTGCAGAGAAGAAAACTAGATTGGACAGCCTCCCATTGGCTGCGACTATCTTGAAATATCGCTGCAGAAATACAACAGAGCTAACTTTCCTCATAAGAAGAACGACTACCCTGCAGTTATTAATCAGATTGTCAACTTGCTAAGAAACTGTCATACTATCAATGCAGCTGGTCCGTCTGACTCTCTGCGCCTGTCTGGCCGTCGTTGTCTCTGCCGCCTGCGTCGCTCCGTTCATCGACAGGCTGGGCAGCTGCGTCTTCATCGGCGACAACCCCAGCGTTTCCAGCTGGTGTGACGCAGCCAGACTGTGCCTGGGCATCGGCGGAGAGCTGCTGATGGACCTGACTGCCATTCGAGCTGTCAACCGCTGGATCGATGTTTACTACATCGGAGTGACGGACCTCCTGGTTGAGTCGGGCACGTCTCGAAGCGGCTGGAGATTCGCCAACGGCTCGCTGTTTCCAACGTTGGATAACAGCGACTGGATGTCTGGCTGGCGATGACTTTGTAGGGGTCAGCAAAGCTGGCTTGCGAGACAGACCCGGCAAACATGACAAAAAATTCATCTGCCAGCCGATCGCGACGCCGAACAGCAAGTACCTGGAGCGAGCGGAGTTCCTGAGGCTGGGCAACATCAGTCCTGTCTACTGCTACACTGACGCCTCGGTGAGCTCGGAGCTTCACTGCCTGTGGCTCTGCGTGCAGCGCTGGGAGTGCCGGGCTGTCCTGTTCAACCGGGCCAGCGGCGCCTGCCGCATGCTGGACTTCGCTGACTCGAGCGTCGGCGACGCCATCGAGACCGACCCGAGCTGGGCCAAGTTCGTCAAGGTGTACTAATGGCATTATATCAATGCGTATACATGCGCTAAGCTGCACAAGCGTAGTGAGCCCGATTTTTCATGCAGTCAAACTCTGCTTATTTTGCCTTTGAAGAAATCTGTCCGTTATGAAACTACATGTATGACGACTCGGTTGATGCTGGTTTTAATTGCAAGGCAAAGTGAACAAGCTGACCTTTTTTGAGCCGCTCTAAGTAAAAGCATGCAGTAGAGCCTTGGCAAACTACCGGTAACTGATGTGTTTGCCTCTACTTTCAAACCAAAATTCTGTACTTTTCACTCAAACTCACCTGACTTGCTTTTGTCGAAAGTTTTCTCGTGACTAAACCGACAAATTCTGAATTCTTTGTTGGATTAATAATTCATTTTGTCCCGGCTTTTTAGCGACTCTGCTCTTCTCTCATCCTATCCTTACGGCCTGCCGGCTCAGCTCTCTAATTGGATCGGCTGAAGTTTGTAGGCAGGTACCATTGGCGACAAAAGCTCCTCATCTATATTGTTTGAGTCTGAGTAATGCTAAGTTCATGTTTTCCGGCTTTCCCATGTTGATTTTCAATTTGATGCTGTTGGAAAAGATCTGCTGCTAGCTAACTAGGTGCGTAGGCTGCAAATGAAGAGGCAACTCACGTGCTGATGGCTTAGACTGAATACTTTTTGCACTATACGCATTGGGCAAACGGAGAAGTGCTCAATGGCTTCCAGAGAGGTGAAAGATAGAAGAGCGTCAATGATGCTGTAATGAAGCAGTGTATTTTTGCTCGTCATTTCTGATATCAAAAATAATTGTCGAAAAAATAATCCAAGAGTTGATTTAAAAAGAAATGTTAGTAACTACATAAAAATTAAATGGGAATTTTGTCGCGTATATTTGTCTCACAGTTGCATGCTCATCAAGTTACGTAACGCAACGAATGAGTTTATTGAATCTTTTTCGCTTTTAAGTATAGCTATAGTTAAGCGCTTTGGAAAGTGCATATGACGAATTTAAATGAGAAATTTTAAACTTCATCGGTAAAGCTTCATCGATGTGCATTTGCACGTACGTATAGAAGCAAAAATAACAACGCGGTGTTATTTTTGGCGGCACTACTCGTTCGTGAATGATGCGGGCTGCCAGCCATGGAGTCAGCGACCAAAGCTGGCGCGGCAGCCTCTTGAGATGTAAGTTTTTAGTGTTCAGAGACAATAAAGTCTTGGCGTCTCGCAGCAGGCCTATAAGGACGACTAAAGTAACATATCTACTTTAGTAGTCCTTGAGCAGGCCGCGGCGCGTGGTAGCTTGCATGACCCGCCTTAGAAGAACGTCACAAATGAAGCAGACTTCTGGGATAGGAGCTCCAATTTTGTAGGAGTCTTCATGACGTATTTACCGAAAAGTTGTTAAGGGCAGAACAGCTCAGCGGTAGACGCCACGAGCCCTGGTATAGGCTCGATTCTGTGGGTGGCCACATTCAATTGGGGCTTGAAGCTCGAAAATCGTCTTATCAGTCTTTCAGCACATATCCGGTAGTTTTTAGTTATTGTATCAATACATGCATGTACTTCAACTTATATTTCCATACTTAACTTCATCCGCATTTCGCACAGAATCAATTGTCAGTTTAATTTTGCTGCAGATAAAAAATCTGTCAATATAGACCCATCAGCGCCAGTCAGAAAGTACGTCACAAGATTAGTACATGTAGATCGATCTCAATTAAACTCGAAGACAATATCTTTAGAAGCTTTGAAGAAAAAAGATATGGCCGGGTTTACATGTATCTTTTCGTGATGCTGTGGAGATTGTATGAAGAGAAGTTGCAAGCTGAAGAGCGCACGGTCTGGTGATGGCCGATGTTACCAACGCACTCCAGCTGAGACATATTTATCTGAACAGATACATGCATTTATTGATGCAGGAGTGCCACGACGTTCGATAAATGATTGACACTATCTGCTACCTACATGATGTAGGCTTTCTTCATTTCACTTAACTGATACAGATAGTTTTATAAGTTTTGATAAAAGAAAACTAAATATAATTTTTAATGAGCTGTTACTTGAATATTTAAAAGCATATCCTGTGCCTTTAAGCATACCTGAAAGCATGCACTTAGCTCCGGTGTTATTTAACTCGTTTTTATTCGTTAAATGTAACATTTGATTGTCCTTTTTCTACAAACTTGGCCGTCAAATGTCGATGATGAATCGGTGTATTTCGGTTGTGTAGAAAAAGCTGCTCATTTAAACCCATAAGCGACTGCTATCCGTCGGCTTTAATTACCCTTGTGTGATCTTATGTATCGCACATTTACATTGGCTGGTAGAATTCACATTAATACTTCTGTCCAGCACTGAGTGCAGACGTTTTCGTCTAACTCTAGTCTCTGACTAACTGTTTGTTGCGAATCCCAACCGAAGGTCAAATTTCATTTTCATGCTGTATTTTTGAACAAATTGGGCGATATTTTGCTAAATAAAACTTAATTCGCATTTGCGATATTGCACCTGTTATAGTGTAAATTTCAGAGTACAATTTCAGATGCTAATTGACTAAGCCTATTTGGCTATTTGCATTGCAAAAAGATGTCAAAAACCCAGAAAGATAGGCCCTAGATTTTTGGTTAGGCTTAGTCTTAGTTTTTACTTTTTTAGGGTAACAATCCACTGCTCCAAGTAATTTTGATTTAGTCTAAATAGGGTCTGATAGTTAACTAGCAGCAATGGCAGCTGTCAAAGACTCATTGTCAAACTTAAAATTTTATTAGACTTGGCCTATGGCTAGGCCTATGATGAGTCTAAGACTAAGTTAAATTTATTTTAATTAACTATAAATTTATTTGAATTTTGTAGCTTATGGTACATAGAATGAAACTGCATCACCTTTGGCACATGGTGCATGAATTTAGACTCTAGATGAAATATATCCCATGCCATGGCCATATATACATTAGAAAGTTCTAGCATATAGGCCTAGAGAGACCTAGAATACACATTGGCATAGAACCAAGGGCCTTGCAAGGGGCCTATACTAGGGGCCTAGCATTCTCTCTTGGCCTTGGCATATAGCTTGGTATACAGTACAGAGATTGCTTAGATAGCACTATCATAGCAAGTAGGACCAAGGTCTTAGTGCCAACCAATAATAACAATTACATAGTTAGCATATAAAAAATGACTAAGTTTAAGTTTAGGGGAGGCCTTAGTCTATATATACATTGTTTGACTTTGAGTAACTAAATTTTGATCAAAAAGATTATTTCCCAAATATTAACAAAAAACTAAATTAAAAAATTATATTCAACTTTTCTAAAAAATTAAAAGTAGGGGCCTAGGCCTAAAACCAAAAATTTAAAAAATAAAACTAGTTTTCTAGCTTAGTAGAATACTAATAAGTTTCTATTTATCTATTTTTACAAATATTAATAAAATCACAAGCTTTAAATAAAGTTTGCCATTAGGCTTAGGCTAGGCTATCCCTACTCATAAATCTTATATATATGTAGTAGCGGTACCTTATTTCTAGGAAATATTGTTTTTAAACTAGCGCAAAAATTAATATTCTTTTGTTATAATACGCAAAATATTCTCAAATTGTAAAAATTTGTTTTAAATATACGTGATTGACTAGTATAAACAGGAGAGAGCCAAAAGGATGGAAGGATAACTCGTTTGCTAGCTATAAGCTCAAAACGTGTTCAATAAATCTTTCTCAGATCATTGTTCATTTCTAAGAGTATTGTGAAAAAGGTTGAAAGTTGTACTTAGGATTCATGCAAAGAGTAGTACTAAGAGTAATCGCTGTGACCCTCTAATCTCAGTAATGCCCAGACTGGAGAGAGAGAGTACATATACCAGTAAGACCACTCAGGCCATATACTAAGAATGCTACCAGACCATATACTAAGAACGCTACCAGACCATATACTGGTGCTATCAGAACACTACGAGAATGCTACCCAGAAATATATTCTAAGAAACAGTTAGAAATACTAAGGCAGAATTTAGATTTGTCAGCAGTAGAAATTTCAATAAGAAGAAAAACCCCTGTCACAGCTGGTGGCTTAATGGTGGGATTTTGTATCGTATAGGAAACATGCCTGTCACAGCTGGTGGCATTTAGTAGGATTAAAATTGACAAAGTAGGAGGCAAAAGCCCTGTCAAAACTTTGGTGGCAGCTCGTAGGATATTTAATAAGCACTAGCATCAACAGTTAGGAGTTTAGAAAGACAGAGCCAAAAGGCCTGTCACATATATACTAAAAAATTTTGGTATACAACAGATAAGAAATTTTTTTGGCAGTATCTAAGTATCTAGTATATAGAAAAATCTACTAGAAAATTTAGCCACAGAGCTGGCATATGGTGTAGCTATTGGCATAGTATAGGCCTACAAAAGACGCTTGTAAAATGTTGTAATGCTAGAAAGGGTCCTGTAGTCCTATATTGTTGCGATGTAAAAAAGGTCCTTTATTGTTGCAACACCTTTTTGATAACATCTGGCATATATATCATGAGTAAATTTGTATTTCTAGATCATTATTTGTTTTTTTCTAAATTTTTAAGTAATAACATGTAGGATCTAACAAAATACTCTATATTATAAACACAAAAACTGCTCAAACTCATCTAGAAATAATTGAAATTGATATCATGATAACTAATGAAATGCTTAGCTAACAAGGCAAAACCACTATAGCAATATTTGAGAGAAGCTTTAAACTACTGCATTTATATTTGTAGTAATAAAATAGTTGTTTTATATAGATAATTATAGCCAACACAGACACTTATTTTACTATGTATTGGTTTCCCAACAGACATTCAGACAGACATTCAGAAATTGTTCAGTAAATGTTTAACAAAATTGTCTATTTATTATGCAAGATACTGTGTATTTATAGAAACTTTTACACATGTCTCTGCTTTAAAAAGACATCTTAGACACACACAAAGACGCTTCACAAGCTGAGATATTCTCTAGCAACTGTTGTTACGATGTTTCCCAATATTACCGAATACATATTTATAGTTCAGCCTAGACATCACTGATCACTGATCAAGCCTCAACAATGGGCAAACCTCAACCGCAGGGCATTCTCAGCTAGTCTCTTGAGCATTCAGTCATCACCTGGATGCCGTCAGCACCTTCAATGGATTACACCAGCTGACTATGGACACTCTGATGCAAATATGCCAGATTTTTCTTATCAAGCTTCAATAATGGGAAAAACTTAACTGCCAGACATTCTCAGCTAGAATCTCGAGCCTTCAGTCACCACCCCAATGCCGTCGGGACCTTCAACAGGTGGCACCAGGTGACTATGGACATCCTGATACAAATTTCTCTAGTTTTGCTATTCAAACCTTTACAGTGCAGGCAAGCCTCAACTGCTAGGTATCCTCAGCTGGTCTCCCAAGCATTTAGTCATCACCCCGACGCCATCGGCATCTTCAACAGATGACACCAGGTGACTGTGACCATCCTGATGCAAATTTCTCGAGTTTCGCCAATCAAGCCTCGACAGGGAGCAAGCCTTAACTTTTGGACATCCTCAGCTAGTCTCTCTAGCATTCTGTCACCACTCCGACACCATTGGCACCTTCAACAGGTGGCATCAGATGACTATGGACATCGTTTTGCAACAATGTCAGGTTTTTCTTATCAAGCTTCAATAATGCGCAATCTGTAACTCCAGTTTATTCTCAGCTAGAGTCCCAGACGTAATTATGTAAACATGATGAGGTAATTTGTTAAATAAACTAAATTGAAAAGAATATTCACAAAAAGAAGAAAGCACTAAAAATTACCAAATTTTCCGTGTGGAATGAAGATAAAGTCACAATATACTAAATATCCAAGTCTTCTGTCTTAAAAGTTACTATTTGTTTAAAAATAAAAAATCATACTTCTGGGTGTCCATGGTCATGGTTTTGTCTCCTTGAAGGTGCCAATGATGGCAGAATGACGACAGAATGCTTGAGAAACTAGTTAAGGATGCCTAGCAGTTGAGGTTTGCCAATTATTGAAGCTTGATAAAAAATCTAGCATATTTGCATCACAGTGTCCATAGTCAGCTGGTGTAATCCGTTGAAGTTGCCGACGGCGTCTGGGTGATGACTAAATTCTCGAGAGACTAGCTGAGGATGTCCAGCAGTTGAGGCTTGCCCACTCTGTTGAGGCTTGATCAGCAAAACTAGCTGAGAAATTTGAACAGCGTGTCCATATACATGTAGACACCTGTTGCAACTTGTTGAAGGTCCAGAAGCTCTGCCTGGGTGAAGGCTAGTGACCAACAAAGTCAAATAAATCTGATGCCGACACATGTGGTCGACGTGCTGATGAAATTTGGAGACTTGGCAAGGCTGCACTGAGGCGCAGTGCTTATTGGCGCACAGGGTGTAATACACTAGCGCTTATGGGAAAAATCTGACCATCTGCAGGCAGAATCATCAAATATCTCGACAGTCCAGAGGGCTGGCGACAACTTGATTCTTGTTCGAGGTGCGTAGCAAAAAGTAAGCACGTGTTCTTGAATTTCGTGCGCCCGCGTTGCTCCATGTCGGCGCAGAAAAAATTATGTCAGGGGTAGGGGATTCCTTGTTCTACTATTAATAATAGAACAGTAATATTATTATATAGTAATAAAAGGAATACACTAATACCATTGTAATAATCTTATTATCATTATTAATAGTAATAATTTCAATAATAGTATTAATAATATTGTAATAATAATACATTCAGTATTTTTAGAAAATGTCGTAACAACATTTGCTAGGGAATATCTCAGCTTGTGAAGCGTCTTTGTGTGTGTCTGAGGTGTCTTTTTAAAGCAGAGACATGCGTAAAAGTTTCTATAAATACACAGTATCTTGCGTAATAAATAGACAATTTTGTTAAACATTTACTGAACAATTTCTGAATGTCTGTCTAATGTCTGTTGGGAAACCAATACATCCTTTTTGATAATTTCTGGCATATATATCATGAGTCAATTTGTATTTCTGGGTCATTATTTGTTTTTTTTCTAAATTTTTAAGTAATAGGCCCTAATATGTAGGATCTAATAATCCTATATACTAAAAATGTGATGTCTATATATATGTGATAGATTAGAGAAAAAATGGCTGGACGATTTTGTTCAAACTTGCACTGTTCGATCAGAAATTTTCCCGTGACTGTACATGCATCGCGGCTAAGAAATTGCTCGATGCTAAAGGCATTAAATATTCGAAAAACATGCTTTTTTGCAAAGGTCAAGCAAACTTTTCGACTTGAAATGCATTGTAAGAATGCTAGAGAAAAAACTGACTGGTTGAATTCTGATTCTGAAATAGATTGCATCATCACTGAATTGTAACTCCGACTTGAATTGAAAATGCAGTGTGGAAGCGTAGCACCAGAATTTGCGTAACCATATTGTTAACTGATACTGACTGACTGAGAAACTGATTATGTCATAACTGCTTCGTATGATTTACTCTATGCTTGGATTTTTAAGTGTTGAATTATTAAGTGCAAAATTTGATGTTATCAAAACAATGAGAGCTAGCCTAGAGGTGAACAAACTGAACTGCTAAATGCAGCGACGATGGTTCGAATTTTCATAGAGTATAATTTTTTTAATTAAAGCTTTTCAACGTCAGGAAAACTAAAAGACTTTTTAAAAAGAAGCGTCATGTAAAAATCATAGAAGCGTCATGTAAAAAATCATAGAAGCGTCATGTAAACAATCATAGAAGCGTCAGGTAAAAAATCATAGAAGCGTCATGTAAAAAATCATAGAAGCGTCATGTAAAAAATCATAGAAGCGTCATGTAAACAATCATAGAAGCGTCATGTAAACAATCATAGAAGCGTCATGTAAAAAATCGTAGAAGCGTCATATAAAATCATAGAAGCGTTATTTAAAAAAATCATAGAAGCGTCATATTAAAATCATAGAAGCGTCATTTAAAAAGTCATAGAAGCGTCATATAAAAATCATAGAAGCGTCATATAAAATATCATAGAAGCGTCATGTAAACAATCATAGAAGCGTCATGTAAACAATCATAAAAGCGTCATATTAAAATCACAGAAGCGTCATTTAAAAAGTCATAGAAGCGTCATGTAAACAATCATAGAAGCGTCATGTAAACAATCATAGAAGCGTCATGTAAACAATCATAGAAGCGTCATGTAAAAATCGTAGAAGCGTCATGTAAACAATCATAGAAGCGTCATGTAAAAAATTGTAGAAGCGTCATATAAAAATCATAGAAGCGCCATTTAAAAAATCATAGAAGCGTCATGTAAACAATCATAGAAGCGTCATGTAAACAATCATAGAAGCGTCATGTAAACAATCATAGAAGCGTCATATAAAAATCATAGAAGCGTCATGTAAAAAAATCATAGAAGCGTCATATAAAAATCATAGAAGCGTCAAGAAAAAATCATAGAAGCCTCATTTAAAACTAATGAAAGTGTCATTTAAAAAATTAAGAAGCATCATGGTAGAATAAAAGAAGCGTCATGTCAGACATGAAGGGTGTCATGTAAAAATTAAATGCAGCTATAATGCTGTGCTGGGAGAAAAACTGAGACGTAAAGGCTCTCAGAGAATAACTGAGATTACGGGGGGGGGGTTTCTGAGATGTCAAAGCAAAAGTCAGAAGCTACTTCAAAGTTCATGTACTTTACTCAATTTTTTTATTGCATTCTTTGTTGGCTCGCCACAGGGGGGCGCTGATAGAAGAAGAGTCATGTAAAAAATAAAAGTAGCACTATGTATACATAAAAGAAAAGTCATGTCGGAGTTAAAAGATTCATCTGGGAATTGCTACGATGTCAAAGCTTGGTGGAAATCGTTATAGTGCTGTGATTCTTACAGAAGGAATCACTAAAATGTCAAGGCTTAGGGGAGAAGAATTGCTGAGATTTCAAGGCTTTAGGTTGGGTTAAAGTTAGGTTTAGGTCAGGTTTGGGTTGAGGGTTATATTTTATCGGGTTTCAAGGTTAACAGGGGATTTTTTAGATTTCAAGGTTTATGGGGGCCATCGCTGACATGTCAAGGCTTACGGGGGGAATAGCTGAGATGTCAAGGCTCACGGGGGTATAAATGAGATTTCAAGGCTAAAGTCAGAAGCTACATGTAGTTTATTGAAAACTTTTTATTACATTATTTGATGCCTCCTCAGGGGAGGGATCGCTGATAAAAAAAGCGTAATGTAAAAAATAAAAGAAGCTTCATGTCGAAGTTAAGATATTCATTTGGGAATCCCTACGATGTCGAGGCTTGCAGGGAATCGCTATAATGCTGTAGTAGTGCTGTTATGACTCTTAGAGAGAATTACTGGAATTTCAATGCTTTAGGGTTAGGTTAGGGTTAGGGTTAGGGTTAGGGTTAGGGTTAGGGTTTGGCTAGGGTTAGGGTTAGAAGGTTGACAGATTTTTTTTAGATTTCAAGGCTTATTGGGGGCATCGCTAAGATGTCAAGGGGGGGAGTTGATTTGTTAAAGCTTGTGGGGGGGAATTACTGACATTTTAAGGCTTACAAGGGACTTCTGAGGTATATTGCAAAGAGATGCTACATGTAGTTTATTACAAAACTTGTACTGCATTTTTGGCTCCCTAACGCTAAGATACTAAGCTAAAAAACACTACTAGCGCTTCAAAAACTTATGCAGATGTCAGGCTGTAGGGTTAGTGTTAGGGTTGGTTAGCTCATGTTGCTTATTAAAAATGTTTATCATGGAAGCATCATGCAAAAATAATGGAAGCGTCATGCAAAAACAATGGATGTGTCATGCCAAAAATCATAGAAGCATCGATCATGCAAAAACTCATGGACAAAATATTGAATTTAGGGTTTTGGTTAGGGTTAGGGTTTGGGTTAGAAGTTTGACAGAAGATTTTTTAAGATTTCAAGGCTACATATGTAGCTTATTAAAAAAACGTGTATTGCATTTCTTTGGCTCCCCAACGGGGGGCGTAGATTGCTAGTATACTCTATATTATAAACACAAAAACTGCTCAAACACATTTAGAAATAATTGAAATTGATAATATGATAACTAATGAAATGCTTAGCTAACAAGGCAAAACATAATATACCACTATAGCAATAAATGAGAGAAGCTTCAAACTACTATATTTATATTTATAGTAATAAAATAGTTGTTTTATATAGATAACTATAGCTATCACAGACACTTATTTTACTATAATTGTAATATTCCATATTGCTAATAGTCATAATTGAGATAGAACACAAATATTTTTTTTATTTTTTAAGCTATTTAATTTTTCAACATTACAACAACCCCCTCTCCTCCCCTAAGCCTTGACATCTTAGTGATGCCCCCTAGCTCTAACCCTAACCCTAAAGCCTTGATATCTTAGCAATTCTTCCCCCATAAGCCTTGACATTTCAATAATTCTCCCTAAAATTAGCATTGTATTTCCTTCCAAGCCTTGACATAGTAGCGATTCCCAAATGAATCTTTTATGTTTTACATGATGCTTCTTTTTTGCATGGCACTTCTATCAGTCGCCCCCATTAATGAGCCAACAAAGAATGCAATAAAAAAATTAGAGTAAACTACATGTAGCTTCTGACCTCAACCTTTATATCTTAGCAATCCCCCCCCCCTATGCCTTGCCATCTTAGTATAAGAAATATTCAATTTGTTATAAAAATTGCTATAAATAAGTTGTCAATTTTGTAACCTACCATTGGTCTACCATAATTTATGCTAGCTAGATGCGCAAATGTATGGCTAGACATCATCTATTGGCTGCTATGCCACCACATTCTCCCCTATTTTTTCCTCTCCCATTGTCCTCTGGGTATAAGAAATGGGTTCCTATATAACTATCAATATCCATAATAAATTGTGACCTTGAATAGTCAATTGATTATTAATATTTTATGTATTTCATTTTATTCATGTCCAAATCATTGACTATTGTGAAACTCGAGCTAGCCAAGGCAATCAAACACAAAATACATTTCACAAGTGTTTTGTGGGTTGTCAAACAGAGCTCTATATTTTCAATTGCACTGTTTCTTTTGAATAGACTAAATGTTTAACAGTGACTGCAATGGCAATGGCGCGGCTACCGAAGCCAATGCTGCTCCAGAGCTTGATCCTGGAAATACTACTACTAGTAGTAATCCCAGCAGTAATAACAGTAGCAGTTTTAGACGCCGGGTTAAGCTGTACGTGCTGAACGATGACAGGCAGTGGGACGATCGAGGCACGGGCTATGTGAGCTCGGCTTATATCGAGCGGTTAACTGGCGTTTGCCTGTGGGTTGTGTCCGAGATTGACGGCTCCACTCTGCTAGAGTCCCGTATACAGCAGGACACCGCTTACCAGAAGCAGCAGGAGACTTTAATTGTCTGGTCCGAGGCCGAGTCCCTGGATTTGGCTTTGAGCTTTCAGGTAGTCTCACGTTTTATGTCTTTTTGGAAGCTCAGCTTAAGATAGACAGAGGAACAGGCTTAGAAACAGGGAGGAACAGGCTCAGAAACAGGGGAGGAACAGGCTCAGAAACAGGGAGGAACAGGCTCAGAAACAGGGAGGAACAGGCTCAGAAACAGGGGAGGAACAGGCTCAGAAACAGGGAGGAACAGGCTCAGAAACAGGGAGGAACAGGCTCAGAAACAGGGAGGAACAGGCTCAGAAACAGGGGAGGAACAGGCTCAGAAACAGGGAGGAACAGGCTCAGAAACAGGGGAGGAACAGGCTTAGAAACAGGGAGGAACAGGCTCAGAAACAGGGAGGAACAGGCTCAGAAACAGGGGAGGAACAGGCTCTGAAACAGGGGAGGAACAGGCTTAGAAACAGGGAGGAACAGGCTCAGAAACAGGGGAGGAACAGGCTCAGAAACAGGGGAGGAACAGGCTCAGAAACAGGGGAGGAACAGGCTCAGAAACAGGGGAGGAACAGGCTCAGAAACAGGGGAGGAACAGGCTCAGAAACAGGGGAGGAACAGGCTCAGAAACAGGGGAGGAACAGGCTTAGAAACAGGGGAGGAACAGGATTAGAAACAGGGGAGGAACAGGATTAGAAACAGGGGAGGAACAGGCTTAGAAACAGGGGAGGAACAGGATTAGAAACAGGGGAGGAACAGGCTCTGAAACAGGGGAGGAACAGGCTTAGAAACAGAGGAGGAACAGGGGAGGAACAGGCTTAGAAACAGGGGAGGACCAGGCTCTGAAACAGGGGAGGAACAGGCTTAGAAACAGAGGAGGAACAGGGGAGGACCAGGCTCTGAAACAGGGGAGGAACAGGCTTAGAAACAGAGGAGGAACAGGGGAGGAACAGGATTAGAAACAGGGGAGGAACAGGCTCTGAAACAGGGGAGGAACAGGATTAGAAACAGGGGAGGAACAGGCTCTGAAACAGGGGAGGAACAGGATTAGAAACAGGGGAGGAACAGGCTCTGAAACAGGGGAGGAACAGGCTTAGAAACAGAGGAGGAACAGGGGAGGAACAGGCTTAGAAACAGAGGAGGACCAGGCTCGAGTAAGGTAGAAAATCAGGAGCAGAAAAACAGGTGCTTCGGTAGCAAAAATAGAGAATTAAAAGCAATGAATGTTTTCATTACAATGGTTCAACAGGAGAAGGAAGGCTGCGAAGAAGTGTGGGCCCGAATCTGCTGGGTGCAGGGCAAGGATCCTTCAGTTGACGTCACCCAAGAAGTAGCCGAGGACGAAGATGGGTCAGACGAATTCGAATACACTGACGGACCCGTTGGGGCAGGCGGCCTCGCCGCCGTGACTCAACTTCTCAGCCGCGTGGAGATGCCGCCATGTGAGCCCAGCGTCCTGGCTGAGGCCGCACGCCTTGTGACCGCCTCCCGGACCAGCCCGGCGCCCCTGTCCATTGGGCATCAGCTGGCCGAGTCCGCTATTAGAAAGGACTATCCGAGAATACTGTGCTGCGTGATATTCCCTGAGTAAGTTGCTTTGAAGGGGTTTCTGAATCTCTGATCTTTCGGGGTGGGGGGTAATAGGTGTGACAGTGATGCTGACAGGTGTGACAGCAATGCTGACAGGTGTGACAGTGATGCTGACAGGTGTGACAGCAATGCTGACAGGTGTGACAGTGATGCTGACAGGTGTGACAGTGATGCTGACAGGTGTGACAGTGATGCTGACAGGTGTGACAGGGATGCTGACAGGTGTGACAGCGATGCTGACAAGTGTGACAGCGATGCTGACAGGTGTGACAGCGATGCTGACAGGTGTGACAGTGATGCTGACAGGTGTAACAGGGATGCTGATAGGTGTGACAGCGATGCTGACAGGTGTGACAGCGATGCTGACAGGTGTGACAGCGATGCTGACAGGTGTGACAGTGATGCTGACAGGTGTGACAGGGATGCTGACAGGTGTGACAGGGATGCTTACAGCTGTCACGGCATGGTAACACAGGTTATAGAAGAGTAATCTCAAACCATATATTTCTCAACCGCAGGGCTGAGCAGCAAGGCAACGTGGAGCGCCTTCAGCAATTGCAAGAATTAACCACCAGCCTTCTGCTGCTCAATCATCGCCGCCTATTAGAAAGTTTAACAATGCCGGACGATCGACTGTTAGCCACCTTAGGGATGCTGGAGTACCGGCCTAGCGGCCGGGTGCCTCATCGGAATTTCGTACTCGGTCAGGCGGCTAATCCTCGCCAGGTGCTGAATTTCGATCGTCAGCCAGGCTTAGCCGAGAGAATTCGGCGACAGTACCGGCTGCAGTACCTGCTAGACTGCGCCCTGCCGCCTCCCAGTCCGCTTGACGATGTGCAGTTCCTGACGCTGGCGCTGAGAGGCGAAGGAGGCGGAGGCGGCAGCGGCGGAAGCTCCGCAGGTTTCGGCCAGCAGTCGGAGCTCAGCGGGCTGGTGCTGTCCGGCCGGTTAAGAATTGCATCCGATATTGTTCAGGACGCCAATCTGGTTGCTGAGCTGTTGAATGGCCTGTGCAGCAGCTCGTCAGACACTGTCAGGATGCTGGATTTGGCCAGGTTTCTCCGCGAGCTTTGCTGCTGCTGCCCGTCGGGCCAGTGCGGCCTGGGACAGCTGGCTGGGCTGCAGGAGCAGCTGCTGAACGGCGGGCGACTGCTGGAAGCCCTCGGCTGCATGTACACCGCGGCAGATCAGTGTCCGGCTGTCGGGGCCGCTGCTACAGACGTTCTGCAGGTGGATGTGCTTGTTTCAGTTGATTTTCTATGAGTTTTCAGAGATTTGTAGCTCCTGGGGAAGATCTGCAGATTTTAGGGAAGATTTGCTGATTGTAGTGTAGATTTTCATGTTGATTAGCAGGTTCTGGTGTAGATTTGTAGATTCTTGTGTAGATTTGTAGATTCTGGTGCAGATTTGCAGATTCTAGTGTAGATTTGTAGATTCTGGTGCAGATTTGCAGATTCTAGTGTAGATTTTTAGATTCTGGTGCAGATTTATGAATTCTATTGTAGATTTGTAGATTCTTGGGCAGATTTGTATATTCTGGGGCAGATTTGTAGATTCTTGTGTAGATTTGTAGATTCTGGTGCAGATTTGTAGGTTTTTGGACAGATTTGTAGATTCTAATGTAGATTTGTAAATTCTAATGTAGATTTGTAGATTCTAATGTAGATTTGTAAATTCTAATGTAGATTTGTAGATTCTAATGTAGATTTGTAGATTCTAATGTAGATTTGTAGATTCTAATGTAGATTTGTAAATTCTAATGTAGATTTGTAAATTCTAATGTAGATTTGTAAATTCTAATGTAGATTTGTAAATTCTAATGTAGATTTGTAAATTCTAATGTAGATTTGTAAATTCTAATGTAGATTTGTAGATTCTGGTGCAGATTTGTAGATTTATGGGTAGATTAGTAGATTCTTATCTAGGTTGTATATTTGTGCGTATATCTTTTTATTACTGGTATAGAGAATGACTATAATGCGTAAAGTTTATCCTAATTACTGCAAGGGGTGGTGCAAAGCAATACTAATAATTTTTATGACTAAGTTTAAAATTACCTGCTATTACACATTCTCTTTCAGTGCCTGGTGGACCACTCCGCCCCCCTGCTGCGTGACCACCTGCTGCACGAAGCCGCTGACCGGCCCGACTCGGACCTGCTGCTCAGCCGCCTCGTGGGCCGCATGAGTCGCGACACTGACCCGGAGATGTCCGAGGCGCACCGGCTGGCGTGCCTGATCAGAGCCATGCTGGACCCTGATGCCGCCCTCACCAACCCTGCTGGCAGTGTGAGACACAGATCCTCAGTTGCTGGGCTGCCAGCTTCCCAGATCCTCAGTTGCTGGGCCAGCCTCCCAGATCCTCAGTTGCTGGGCTGCCAGCCTCCCAGATCCTCAGTTGATGGGCCAGCCTCCCAGATCCTGTTGCTGGGCCAGCCTCCCAGATCCTCAGTTGCTGGGCCAGCCTCCCAGATCCTCAGTTGCTGGGCTGCCAGCCTCTCAGATCCTCAGCTGCTGGGCCAGCCTCCCAGATCCTCAGTTGCTGGGCCAGCCTCCCAGATCCTCAGTTGCTGGGCTGCCAGCCTCCCAGATCCTCAGTTGATGGGCCAGCCTCCCAGATCCTCAGACTTTACCGGGCATTGCTTTGCAGTATTTTCAATAAACACAGCGCCTCATCCGCCCAGCCTTCTCCCGTTCCCCATCCAGCTGCTGTGCCCGGTCCGGTCCACGCCAGTGAAGCTGGAGTTCCTCCGCTATTTCTACCAGCGCGTGATGCCCCGCCTGCTGCAGCCGCTGCTGTCCAACACGCCAGTTGACGAGTCTGTGGAGCCGCAGAATGACGGCGGGCCAACAAATGACAGCTACCGGTTGGCCCAGCTGCAGCACTGCATCCTGGGCTTGGCTCTGTTCTCAGCCGAGCAGCATGTCAATCATTTTCGCGGCATACTACTCACCAGCGACCTGTTGCGTCATTCTCTATGCCTGCTGCGCTCTCGTCACGCCTTTCTGACGTTGAGCGCGCTGAGATTTCTTCGACGAATAGCATCGGCAAAGGACGAGTTGTACATGCGCTGCTTGGTCCGGCAGCGGCTGCTGGACCCGGTAGTGCAGCTGCTAGGCAGGCATGGAAGCCGCTACAACATGATTCACTCCTCTGTGCTGGAGCTATTCGAATACGTACTGCTGGAGGACCTGGCTCCTTTGATTGTTAATATTGTGGAGTCTCGGTATTGGCCTGACCTGCTACAGGCGGTTGCCAAGGCTCCAGCTGCGGTTGCTATGTGCCAGTCGATGCAGCAGCGGTACAATCAGCTGAGGGAGAAGGCCGCTAAGGATGCTGGCCATGGTGCCGGTAATAACAAGAGACCGCCAGATTCGCCTATTGTTGGGTGAGATTTTACTTGAGCCTGCGTCTGTTTATTTTGTTTCAAACGACTTGTTGGCCTTCGTAACAGTATAATCGCCTCTAATCCTATTCAAGAATCTCCCCTAATCCTAGAATTCCATATACTAAAAATTCTCCCCTAATCCTGCCTTACAATCTCCCCTAATCCTGCCCTAGAATCGCTCCTAATCCTGTCCTAGAACCTCCCCTAATCCTGCCTTAGAATCGCCCCTAATCCTGCCCTAGAACCTCCCCTAATCCTGCCCTAGAACCTCCCCTAATCCTGCCCTAGAATCTCCCCTAATCCTGCCTTAGAATCGCCCCTAATCCTGTCCTAGAATCTCCCCTAATCCTGCCCTAGAACCTCCCCTAATCCTGCCCTAGAACCTCCCCTAATCCTGCCCTAGAATCGCCCCTAATCCTGCCTTAGAATCGCCCCTAATCCTGTCCTAGAACCTCCCCTAATCCTGCCGTAGAATCTCCCCTAATCCTGCCTTAGAATCTCCCCTAATCCTGCCTTAGAATCGCCCCTAATCCTGTCCTAGAACCTCCCCTAATCCTGCCTTAGAATCTCCCCTAATCCTGCCTTAGAATCTCCCCTAATCCTGCCCTAGAATCTCCCCTAATACTGCCTTAGAATCGCCCCTAATCCTGTCCTAGAACCTCCCCTAATCCTGCCCTAGAATCTCCCCTAATCCTGCCCTAGAATCTCCCCTAATCCTGCCCTAGAATCGCCCCTAATCCTGCCCTAGAATCGCCCCTAATCCTGCCCTAGAATCGCCCCTAATCCTGTCCTAGAACCTCCCCTAATCCTGCCCTAGAACCTCCCCTAGTCCTGCCCTAGAACCTCCCCTAATCCTGCCCTAGAATCGCCCCTAATCCTGCCCTAGAATCGCCCCTAATCCTGTCCTAGAACCTCCCCTAATCCTGCCCTAGAACCTCCCCTAGTCCTGCCCTAGAACCTCCCCTAATCCTGCCCTAGAATCTCTCTAATCCTGCCTTAGAATCGCCCCTAATCCTGCCCTAGAACCTCCCCTAATCCTGCCCTAGAACCTCCCCTAATCCTGCCCTAGAACCTCCCCTAATCCTGCCCTAGAACCTCCCCTAATCCTGCCCTAGAATCTCCCCTAATCCTGTCCTAGAACCTCCTCAAATCCTGTCCTACAATCGCCTTTTAAACACGGTGCGCCGTTTCCACCCAGTGTTGCCATGCAAAAGGCCAAACGTCCTCGTTTGAGACCGCCAACTCCGCCGGGTGAACCGCATGCGCAGCAAAGGAGTCCTAATGTTTCAGCAAGTTCAACTACAGTTAGCACAGTCAGCAATGGCTGTGCTAAGGGGTGTGTGTATCGGCTTTTTGTGCCTTTAAAGTCACCAGACGGTGTAATTTATATTGTAGCTGCAGTTTTACTTGATGCGCACTGGTGGTTTTGAGTGCTGCTATTTTTATGCCCTATGTTCGGTCCTGCTTAAACTACGAGTACAATGCAATCATTTTTTAAAACCTTAGTGCGAAACGCAATTCACGGTGGTTTTGCTATCTATATATTTTACTGGTTAATGTATTTTTATTTTTGGTGGTATGGATCTTTTATATATTGTAAATAAGTGCATCAAAAAGTTCTTTAAAAGTGAAAATTTTGTTTAACTAAAATTTTGACCCTAACTCACCGATTAAAATCCCGTCCGTTCCATCAACTGAAATCTTGATTCTTGACCCATAGTTTGGATCTTTGACACATCGACCCTCGCACTTGAGATCGTTGACCCATCAATCAGAATGGTGACCCACACACTTGAGACCGTTGACCCACCGATCAGAATGGTGACCTACACACTTGAGACCGTTGACGCACCGATCAGAATGGTGACCCACACACTTAAAGCCGTTGACCCACCGATCAGAATGGTGACCCACACACTTGAGACCGTTGACCCACCGATCAGAATGGTGACCCACGCACTTAAGACCATTGACCCACCGATCAGAATGGTGACTCACACACTTGAGACCGTTGACCCACCGATCAGAATGGTGACCCACGCACTTAAGACCATTGACCCACCGATCAGAATGGTGACCTACACACTTGAGACCGTTGACGCACCGATCAGAATGGTGACCCACACACTTAAAGCCGTTGACCCACCGATCAGAATGGTGACCCACACACTTGAGACCGTTGACCCACCGATCAGAATGGTGACCTACACACTTGAGACCGTTGACGCACCGATCAGAATGGTGACCCACACACTTAAAGCCGTTGACCCACCGATCAGAATGGTGACCCACACACTTGAGACCGTTGACCCACCGATCAGAATGGTGACCCACGCACTTAAGACCATTGACCCACCGATCAGAATGGTGACTCACACACTTGAGACCGTTGACCCACCGATCAGAATGGTGACCCACGCACTTAAGACCATTGACCCACCGATCAGAATGGTGACCTACACACTTGAGACCGTTGACGCACCGATCAGAATGGTGACCCACACACTTAAAGCCGTTGACCCACCGATCAGAATGGTGACCCACACACTTGAGACCGTTGACCCACCGATCAGAATGGTGACCCACGCACTTAAGACCATTGACCCACCGATCAGAATGGTGACTCACACACTTGAGACCGTTGACCCACCGATCAGAATGGTGACCCACGCACTTAAGACCATTGACCCACCGATCAGAATGGTGACTCACACACTTGAGACCGTTGACCCACCGATCAGAATGGTGACTCACACACTTGAGACCGTTGACCCACCGATCAGAATGGTGACCCACACACTTGAGACCGTTGACCCACCGATCAGAATGGTGACCCACGCACTTAAGACCGTTGACCCACCGATCAGAATGGTGACCCACACACTTGAGACCGTTGACCCACCGATCAGAATGGTGACCCACGCACTTAAGACCATTGACCCACCGATCAGAATGGTGACTCACACACTTGAGACCGTTGACCCACCAATCAAACAAAAATTTTACTTATCCTTTTTGTTTTAAGTAGTGATCGACTTTTAGCGGTTTAAACTTCATTAATGTAAAGTAATCAGTTTAAACTGGCGCGAACGCTCTCCCAACCAAAATGACATCGCCAGGCTGAGACACACCAGCCCAGCATCCGGTGCTTCATCGCCCACGGATCGGCGCCTATTAAAACGGAACAGTCAAACGCTTGCCTGCCAGCTGGAGACCACCAGAGAGGAGACCGACAACAATGATGACGCAATCAAGCAGGATGAGGAAGAAGCTGAGAGCAAGGCGAACCAACATGCGGCGGATATGAAGCGACTGAGATTGTCGATTTCAAACGGCTCCGATATGGACTGCGATGAGGATATTGACGACGCCGGGGCCGAGACCGATGCTGCCAATGGAAACGTGACAAAATGAATTTTATAATTTTTTGTCAGATGGAGTTCTATTTTTCACTCGCAGATTGTCGATGCCGCTTGCCCGTTTAAGTAGCTAGTTTCTTTTGCTTGCTTTAAGTTGCTTTTATTGCTGCACCGCCGCTATTCGCTTTGCTCCGTCTGTTTCGACGCCTGTTTCTCGCGTTTTATTGCTTTACTTTGTTTAACGTACATTTACCTTGTTTTTTGATTTGCTACTGTCAGTAGTGTCCGGCAGGCTTAATTTAATGTTATATATGGGCTCTATTTTCTACACGCTTTGCCTTCCGCCTTACTTGAAGATGATTCCCTGTTCTATTTTAACTGGAGTCTGTTTTCTCCGCCTCAATGCACCATCTTCCCTTTGATTCCCCATCTTCCCCTTTGATTCCCCATCTTCCCTTTGATTCCCCATCTTCCCCTTTGATTCCCCATCTTCCCCTTTGATTCCCCATCTTCCCCTTTGATTCCCCCATCTTCCCCTTTGATTCCCCCATCTTCCCCTTTGATTCCCCATCTTCCCCTTTGATTCTCCATCTTCCTCTTTGATTCCCCATCTTCCCCTTTGATTCCCCCATCTTCCCCTTTGATTCCCCCATTTTCCCCTTTGATTCCCCATCTTCCCCTTTGATTCTCCATCTTCCTCTTTGATTCCACCATCTTCCCCTTTAATTCCCCATTTTCCTCTTTGATTCCACCATCTTCCCCTTTGATTCCCCATTTCCCCTTTGATTCCCCATCTTCCTCTTTGATTCCCCATCTTCCTTTTGATTCCACCATCTTCCTCTTTGATTCCACCATCTTCCCCTTTGATTCCCTATCTTCCCCTTTGATTCCCTATCTTCCCTTTTGATTCCTTATCTTCCCCTTTACACCCCATCTCGCCCTTCTCATCTCTCACACCTGTATTTGTTATTTTCTTTTCTCAGTATTTTTGTGTTTAAAAATCGAAACCCAGTTTTTGCAGCAAAATTGCATTAATATAGAGCTGTCCTATGTTATATGCCTGACTGTGCGCTTGTAAATAGCTTAGTTTATATCTATCAGTTACGGCAAAAAATTTATTCATTTATAAACTATTAAAATTAGCAGCTAAAAAACCATTGTTAAACCATCCCATTTGTGCAAATTTTACTTTGCAATGTGAATCTACCTGTTAAATAATCAATAGAACTGTTAAATTTATTTCAATGCTCTGTGAAGCCTGGAAAGAGCTGCTTTTTTTTCAGAGTTGCCTAAATATTGCAACCTCACTGTTTGTCTGTTGTAGCCATTTTTATTTAATCATTTCGAATTCTAACTCATCTTTATATATTTTTTAAATTCGTTTTAGTATTCTTTTTCCACTTTTAACGTATTATATTTATGAGCATAAATCTCTCACGCGTTTATCCTCAATCTTCTCATAATTTTATCCTCAATCTTCTCGTGAGTTTATCCTCAATCTTCTCATGAGTTTATAATCCATCTTCTCATGAGTTTATAATCCATCTTCTCATGAGTTTATAATTCATCTTCCAATGAGTTTCTAATCCATCTTCTCATGAGTTTATAATCAATCTTCTCATGAGTTTATAATCAATCTTCTTATAAGTTTATTCATCTTCTCATGAGTTTATCGTCAATCTTCTCATGAGTTTATAATCAATCTTCTCATGAGTTTATCCTCAATCTTCTTATAAGTTTATTCATCTTCTCATGAGTTTATAATCAATCTTCTTATAAGTTTATTCATCTTTTCATGAGTTTATCGTCAATCTTCTCATGAGTTTATCCTCAATCTTCTCATGAGATTATCCTCAATCTTCTTATAAGTTTATTCATCTTCTCATGAGTTTATCGTCAATCTTCTCATGAGTTTATAATCAATCTTCTCATGAGTTTATCCTCAATCTTCTCATGAGTTTATAATTCATCTTCTCATGAGTTTATAATCAATCTTCTCATGAGTTTATAATCAATCTTCTCATGAGTTTATAATTCATCTTCTCATGAGTTTATAATCAATCTTCTCATGAGTTTATAATTCATCTTCTCATGAGTTTATAATTCATCTTCTCATGAGTTTATAATCAATCTTCTCATGAGTTTATAATCAATCTTCTCATGAGTTTATAATCAATCTTCTCATGAGTTTATAATCAATCTTCTCATGAGTTTATCCTCAATCTTCTCATGAGTTTATAATCAATCTTCTCATGAGTTTATAATTCATCTTCTCATGAGTTTATAATCAATCTTCTCATGAGTTTATAATCAATCTTCTCATGAGTTTATAATCAATCTTCTCATGAGTTTATAATCAATCTTCTCATGAGTTTATCCTCAATCTTCTCATGAGTTTATAATCAATCTTCTCATGAGTTTATAATCAATCTTCTCATGAGTTTATAATCAATCTTCTCATGAGTTTATCCTCAATCTTCTCATGAGTTTATAATCAATCTTCTCATGAGTTTATCCTCAATCTTCTCATGAGTTTATAATCAATCTTCTCATGAGTTTATAATCAATCTTCTCATGAGTTTATAATCAATCTTCTCATGAGTTTATCCTCAATCTTCTCATGAGTTTATAATCAATCTTCTCATGAGTTTATCCTCAATCTTCTCATGAGTTTATAATCAATCTTCTCATGAGTTTATAATCAATCTTCTCATGAGTTTATCCTCAATCTTCTCATGAGTTTATATTCAATCTTCTCATGAGTTTATCCTCAATCTTCTCATGAGTTTATCCTCAATCTTCTCATGAGTTTATAATCAATCTTCTCATGAGTTTATCCTCAATCTTCTCATGAGTTTATAATCAATCTTCTCATGAGTTTATCGTCAATCTTCTCGAGTTTATCGTCAATCTTCTCATGAGTGCGACTTTAATCTACTCAAAGTACACTCTTCGTATTGTTAAGAGACTACCAACTGGTAATGAATTTTACCAAGCCGTAATAGCTCTTAGAATCGACAAACATCTACTGATTGCAGCCCACATGAATTTACCAATTTATATTATTTTTAGATTAGGCTAAACAGGATAGACAGATACTACTTGTATATAAGTAGATGCACTCGTTTGCATAATTCTAATTTGCGTATCGTAAGTTTAATGGTCTAAAGTTGTTTGCAGCAAATTCTTATGTCATATCTGTAATTTTTTTGTTTTATTTTTTTGTTGATAATAAATTATTCTGTGGTCAATTTGATTGTGTAAATAGTCGAATATGAGTCAATTAAATGTAATTATAAACATTTTTTGAAACCATGCAGCTGTACAGTCAGTATAGCAGCATATCCTCTTTGAAGTTTTTACTTCATAATCTTCAAAAAAATCAGAACTAGTTTTGGTTCATTCAATTTTTGTTATGACGTTTATACTCGTTTCGCCCCTAATACTTCTAATCCTCTCCCAGAATCATTCCTAATCCTCTCCCAGAATCATTCCTAATCCTCTCTTAGAACCATTCCTAATCCTCTCTTAGAATTATCCCTAATCCTGTCCTAGAATCATCTCTAATCCTCTCTTAGAATCATCCCTAATCCTCTCTTAGAATCATCCCTAATCCTCTCTTAGAATCATCCCTAATCCTCTCTTAGAATTATCCCTAATCCTCTCTTAGAATCATCCCTAATCCTCTCTTAGAATTATCCCTAATCCTCTCTTAGAATCATCCCTAATCCTCTCTTAGAATTATCCCTATTCCTCTCTTAGAACCATTCCTAATCCTCTCTTAGAATTATCCCTAATCCTCTCTTAGAATCATCCCTAATGCTCTCTTAGAATCATCCCTAATCCTCTCTTAGAATTATCCCTAATCCTCTCTTAGAACCATTCCTAATCCTCTCTTAGAATTATCCCTAATCCTCTCTTAGAATCATCCCTAATCCTCTCCTAGAATCATCCCTAATCCTCTCTTAGAATCATCCCTAATCCTCTCCTAGAATCGCCCGTAATCCTCTCTTAGAATCATCCCTAATCCTCTCTTAGAATCATCCCTAATCCTCTCCTAGAATCGCCCGTAATCCTCTCTTAGAATCATCCCTAATCCTCTCTTAGAATCATCCCTAATCCTCTCTTAGAATCATCCCTAATCCTCTCCTAGAATCATCCCTAATCCTCTCTTAGAATCATCCCTAATCCTCTCCTAGAATCATCCCTAATCCTCTCTTAGAATCATCCCTAATCCTCTCCTAGAATCATCCCTAATCCTCTCGTAGAATCATCCCTAATCCTTTCCTAGACTTGGTTCTAATCCTGTCCTAGGATCGTCCCTGATCCTCTCTGACAATCACCCCTAATCAATAGCTCTGTGAAGGTGCTTATTTACGAGTACCGTATTGGCTTTTTTGCCTTTTCAGTCACCTGACTCGGTGTAAATTATATTGTAGCTGCAGTTTAACTTATAATGCACTGCTAGTTTTGAGTGCTATTTTGTACTGTGTTTTTGTCGCTTTGCAGCTGCAGAAATTTATGAAAGCGGGTATATTGCTTTTAACTATATGCGAATGCTTTTTAGACAAGTTTTTGCTCGTAATAATTATAGGCTTTGTCTATTTTTTCCTGTTAATTCTTAGCCCTATTTTTTCATGGGTTGCTTTTAGATGGGGCAGAAATAGCTTCTCCGATTAAGTAGGAAATTTGATTGACGCTTTCTGAGCCTGAAGCAGACAATGGAAATAGCACGCTGCCCTCATGCGTGTTAGTGGGTAGTAAACATCAGTTGCTATGTCTTCGGCGACATTGTCCCTGAACCAGCGCTGAGGCATGTACACTCTGTGTGCCTTGAGGGTTGACCAACATCGCTGTGAATATCACGACAACCCCCGGTCAAGTCTTGGTGCACACAAGCCCCAAATTAATTATGTGGGCCGCGCATCATTCCTATTTGTTGAGTTCTCATGCATTTAAGCTCCACTAGTGTATATCATAACGTTTCAATATACGGCGGTGGTTTCTTAGCATAAGCAGTGGCTACAATCATTATATGCGTTTTCCTCTGGTGCCTTATTGTTTGTGTTCTCACTTTCTATGATGTGGGTCTAGCGGTCTAATGTTCTTACAGCTCTTGAATTCTTCTATCCTGCAGTCAGAGGAAACCGTATAAACTGACGGGATCTCCTAGTATCTAGGTTGAACTTGATCACACAAATATTTCGCTCTGCGTAACGTTTAAGACAAATGACTTGGTTTAAGACTTAGATTTGAGCCAACTGGATAATCCAGAGACCAATACAAATAGAGCGAGTTGAGATCTGAAATCGCGCAGGAGGGAGCTCGAGGCCGCCGCTCCAGTTTGAGATGGGCGTCTATTTTAATACAGGTTGGCGTTTTTTACCTTTCCCGCCGCCGGTGGGGTGTTTTCGCGTGGTTAACTACGGCGGGGGGTTTTAAGCAATAAAAATCTGGGGCTCAGCCCCCTTAGTTGTACACGAATTTAGTTAGTTAGTAGTTAGTTAGTAGGTTGCTAAGTGTGAGGGTTAGTCCGGTTAGAGATTATTCGGGGTTTTGCATCTATGCGTTGAGTTGGATAAATTTTGAGATAGAAAGATTATGGAAAAAGAGCTTCGTTTTCCTTCTCTTAACTCTGTCCATGGATGATTATACAGTCCTCTCTCTCTCTTGGTTGTCAAGCTTCTTGGGGTTGATCTCGCCTTCTTGGGCAGCTTCGGGTTTGATAAAAGTCCGTGGGCGGGCCGTGCGATTCTCCTCCTAAGTTCGCCAGGTTCTGACGCGTGCCACGGGCCGATTGATCTCTTTGACGTTATTGCTGTTTAAGTCGGGCCTCTCCTCGGTTTGCTTCTCCCGGCGGGTTTAAGCGCCACTGTGGCTGCGGCGGGGTGTTGCTACTCACTGGAATGGAGCGAAGCTATATTAGATTCGGTCATTCATATCTAATTTGACAGTTGATTAATTATCTTAATGCTGCTTCTGCTTGCCCTTCTAATAGCTATCTAGGGGTTCCATTGTGCTTTTCTGCCTCGCCCTTTACTGCGCCTGGGCAATTCATAATTCTCTACTTATTTTCTGGCTTAGTGTAATGTTTCAGATTTCTAACTCTTATAATCATATAGCGAAAAAATAAACGCATCAAGGTGTCCAGCCATCGGCTAAATAAACCGATCGAGTTTCGAATGCATATTCAGCATGCGGCAGGCGCCGCTGGCCCGGTTGAGCAGGTTAAGCATGAATTTCTTGTCATGTTTCCCGGGTCTGTCTCGCAACCCTTTAAAGCTGACCGCTAAAAAGTCTTTAAAAAGTCTTCGGCAAGCCAGACATCTAGTCGCTGCCATTCACAGCAAGCCGTTGGCAAATCCACAGCCGCTGCAAGACTTATTCGCCTCAACTATGATCATTCCAATATTCTGTATCCAAATGTCCGGACACAGTAGTGATTGTGTAGTTTCCAAGGTAGACGCGAGTTATCGAACCTAGGACAACGAATTGCCTGCATCTCGGTTAGTGCTGGGCCTGATATATTTCGGTTGCCACTGCTGACTAAGTCTCAGTCAATTCGCACTTCTATTCACTAAAAAGGTTTCTTCTCAAAGCCTGCGAAAGGCTTTTAGGCCTGGTAGCAGATCTGTGAAGGCGAGTTCGACTTTGATGGCTATGCAAGAAGCGAGTTCTGTTGTTGAACAAAGGAAAACAGCAAGCAAGACAAATAGAGTAAATAGCTACTGTTGTCATGACTGCATGTGTGGTAGGTTTTTTACATTTGGTTAAATATATAAGATTTTAGTCACAGAATACTATAGAGTTAGAATAGTATTCTGTGATTTCAGTATTGGACGATGTGTCCAGCTTTTTATATTAGTTGTTCTTCTAGTCGATATTCAAATTCCTGGCGCACTATCTATTAATTGCATGATAATGGACTTACATTGTCTGAGCACCTAAAAACCCAAATTAGCTCGTAGAAAAGCAGCTTCTTGCTCGGCTGTCTTGCTGTCTAGATCATCTAGAGAATGATCTTACTCCCTTAACGCAGTGACTACCTTAGACCACTCCTTGAGTACTGTTCCAGTGTATGGGGATCTGCCAGTGAGTCCCATCCTACTTTATTGGATGGTGTTGAGCAGACGGCTGCCAGGATCATTAGTGACTCAAGGTTTCATATAGCCTTAGGACTCGCAGAAATGTTGAGTGGACTTGCTGTTGTCCATATAGACTTCTGCGGGTTCAATTAGGCTCCAGCGAACTTCAGCAGCGATCCTCCCTCCTTTCGCTCCACAGTCACGCTATATGGTCCCCCTCTAACAGCAATCAGCACAGCTTCTCCCTGAAGCTTCCTTTCTCTAGAACAGAGCAACAAAAGCGGTGCTTCATTCCCACTTACTCGACTTACTTGACTTCAGACAGAATTCAGCCATTCTCATTCGCTCATTTGCTGCAGATTTTGGTGCCATTTTTGGCTAATTGAGGCACCGAAAACACTTCTGTTGTGTTCACACAATACGGTCCTACTTGCCTAAAGCGGCTAAAAATTATATCGTCTCAAATAATATCAAAGAAAAAAGATCAAATCCGGAGTTGCAATGCGTTGAATTTTCTGTATTTAACTTGAAAAGCGTCGGAGCCTTGAAAAACAATAGCCAAGATCACAACCCCTAGCAAAACTAAAAGAACTCGACATTTTTTTAGACTAAAAGACTTACTCTGAACTGAATAAAGACGACTAGGAAAATATTGTAGCTTTTGCCTTTACTAAACGAACAGTGTGCGGAAGGGAAACAGAAGTACTTTGTGTTCCAGGATTTATTTCTTCAGTACTTCTTGACAAACTTGGCCCAGCTCGGGTCGGTCTCGATGGCGTCGCCGACGCTCGAGTCAGCGAAGTCCAGCATGCGGCATGCGCCGCTGGCCCGGTTGAACAGGACGGCCCGGCACTCCCAGCGCTGCACGCAGAGCCACAGACAGTGAAACTCCGAGCTCACCGAGGCGTCAGTGTAGCAGTAGACAGGACTGATGTTGCCCAGCCTCAGGAACTCCGCTCGCTTCAGGAACTGGCTGTTCGGCGTCGCGATCGGCTGGCAAATGAATTTCTTATTTTTGTTCACCGGTTTGTCTTTTAATCCGCCATTGCTGACGACTACAACGTCATCATCTGGACTTTTACAGTTTGGCAAACCAGACATCCAGTCGCCGTCATCCAAAGTCGGAAACAGCGAGCCGTTGGCGAATCTCCAACCGCTGCGAGACGTGCCCGCCTCAACCAGGAGGTCCGTCACTCCGATGAAATAAGTATCATTCCAGTGATTGACAGCTCGGATGGCAGTCAGGTCCATCAGCAGCTCTCCGCCGATGCCCAGGCACAATCTGGCTGCGTCGCACCAGCTGGAAACGCTGGGGTTGTCGCCGATGAAGACGCAGCTGCCCAGCCTGTCGATGAAGGGGGCGACGCAGTGACCGGAGGCGGTGGCAATCAGCACTGCGACCAGAGCCGGCTGAATCATTGCTGCAGCTGCCATTGACTCAGCCTAGCTTGACTCTGCGGCTTTATGCAGCTCTGCGTGTAAGAGAAACCTAATATAGTCGTCTAGATATCAATGCATTTTCATCCAATCAGCCATTAAGGCTATTTCAGATGCAAGCAGCTGTCTTCATTGGCCATGAACCTATTTGGTTATTAAAAACTGGTGAATTGTGCGGGAAAACTCAGTAAAAAAGCATCAATGCCTAACCATTACCCTATAGTTTTAACTGACCAGATATTAGACTAGAATTATCTGCTGTAGCTGTTTAACTCCCGTGTTTTCTGTATCCATGGAGACAGTAGCTAACTTCCGTATGGCAGTTTGTGAATGCATTTGGGCAAATCCGGCCAGTCCCTGGGTGTCCGTTGGGAACACTGTCATGAGCTGTCAATCATTTCCATGGGGCGCTCAGCATGCTTGCGTCAGAAGCGCATGGGCTTGTTCCAGATCGCCGAATAATCTTGGCTGGAGACCGCCATTTGACTGACCCCATTTTTACTTCTGAGTATTTGGAGTAGGCTTAGGCTTAGGCTGTAGGTTAGATTTTGTTTAGGTTAGGGTCGGCGATAATGAAACAGTAACAGTAATAGAAATGATAATCAATATTGACCAAAAACGAATATAAAGGCTGAAAACATTACTTTGAGCATAGTTACTTTCCAGGAATACTACTTAAATCAGTAAAGTAATATGACTTTTGAGCTCGGTCCGATGAACGAAAAATCAAAGATACAATGTCATGCTTTCGTCGGGTCCCTATATATCAGGTCCCTATATAAAAGGCACATTCACCAACCCGAAAAAACTTAGTGTACAATGGATGACGCTCGCGCACACATCCAAGTTTTTGCATCGGCAATCGAGGTACATACTCTGTGCTTTGGCTGTTGGTCCGATCAGTTTCGATGGTGTAGCAGGACAAGCCCTATACTACGAGTACATGTAGGTCAATTTTCATGCACAGACACAAATTGATGCAGCCGTGCATGCGCACAATCGAACATCAAGACAATGAATGACACACGAATGTCATACGCGCTAGTCACTCCCACTTGTAGTTTTAGCTCCATGATGATCGCACGGGGATTAAAAGCTGAATAAAAGTTATTTAAGTTTAGGTTATTTTCGTATTTTTGTCCAGTCTATTTTCCACCCTATTGCCAGATAAAAAGCCGTCAAAGCATATACTCGTAGGATAACCTATCACTGTTTTTCGTCATCGGGTCTTCAAAGGCCTCGATGCTTATTGAAGCTACAAGCTAGTCAGCAGCACGCCCTTTGACGAACTTGGCCCATGCAGCTCGGGTCGGTCTCGATGGCGTCGCCGACGCTCGAGTCAGCGAAGTCCAGCATGCGGCAGGCGCCGCTGGCCCAGTTAAACAGAACGGCCTGGCACTCCCAGCGCTGCACGCAGAGCCACAGGCAGTGAACGTGGCACAGTGACGCAGGTTCTCGGCCTCCGCTGCACCATCGAAGAGGCACGCGTCCACCAGTTAAGCCTTGTTGTACGGGAAAGTAGCCATAGTAACCGACAGTAGAATGACTTCGAAACAAAATTTTAATATTGTAACTTTTATTTTGAATAAATTATGATAACCGAGCTAATTATGATATGGCCGAGAGACATGAGCTTTATTGAAGATCATGTACCTTTTTAAAAACTGTATTCGAACCAAAAGTTGCTCTGGGGATGCCTTGGCATTCTGAAAAAAAATGTTGCTGTTACTGAAAACGCAAGCAGGTAGTCGAACGCTTCTACTTCGATTTCCGACATTACTGAACTTCGCTCCCTGAACGGTCTCTTGTCTGCAGTCGAAACTCTAGGTGGGTACTATTATTGAAGTCTTGAAAGGAGCTGGAGTCCATATCAATTTTAACTTGAAAATAGTTTTCAAGGTTTTACTTAGTATCTATATTCTACAAAATTCTACAAAATGGATTAATTAATGCTGATGCACGCAGGATGCACTTTTTGATAGTCCTATACTATAGCGTTTCACAAAATTTCCTGAGTAAAGCAGGCAGGGGCGCGGCCAGAGCCCTTCTAGCGCCCCCAGTGCTGAAGCCCCTGCTGGTGCTCAAGCCCCTGGTGCCAAAGCCTCTGGTGCTAAAGCCCCTGGTGCTAAGCCTCTGGTGCTAAAGCCCCTGGTGCTAAAGCCCCTGGTGCTAAAGCCTCTGGTGCTAAAGCCCCTGGTGCTAAAGCCCCTGGTGCTAAAGCCTCTGGTGCTAAAGCCTCTGGTGCTAAAGCCCCTGGTGCTAAAGCCCCTGTTGCTAAAGCCCCTGTTGCTAAAGCCCCTGGTGCTAAAGCCCCTGTTGCTAAAGCCCCTGGTGCTAAAGCCCCTGGTGCTAAAGCCCCTGGTGCTAAAGCCCCTGGTGCTAAAGCCCCTGGTGCTAAAGCCCCTGGTGCTAAAGCCCCTGGTGCTAAAGCCCCTGGTGCTAAAGCCCCTGGTGCTAAAGCCTCTGGTGCTAAAGCCCCTGGTGCTCAAGCCCCTGGTGCTCAAGCCCCTGGTGCTAAAGCCCCTGGTGCTAAAGATCCTGGTGCTAAAGCCCCTGGTGCTAAAGCCCCTGGTGCTAAAGCCCCTGGTGCTAAAGCCCCTGGTGCTAAAGCCCCTGGTGCTCATGCCCCTGGTGCTAAAGCCCCTGGTGCTAAAGCCCCTGGTGCTCAAGCCCCTGATGTCCGCGCAGATGAATTGACTCTTCCCAAATTAGGCCAAGCCCTTCTTCAATCAAAGATCCAATAATTCAATGATACGCCCTTGAGAAATCATATTATAAGAAAACCTTTACGAAAAATTTTTAAATCAGGAATGCGACCAAGCTTACCAAAGTACAGCCCGGTATTGTCTAAAACATTCTCCAAAAGATAAATCCACACTTAACCGCTAGGCTTGGCTTGGTTAAAGTCTTGCTTGCTTTGCATTTGTAACCTGAACTTGTACTTTATATACTGGGCCTCGTAAACGCAAATTTCGTGTGTACTATAGCTGTCTTACACACGGCCTTTGCGTCAGTCACTACATTGCAACTATTATAGTACATGAATAATAGCCATTTTTAAGCGCAAAACTGACTCGATTGTATCGTGGTCGCAGTTAATTAATTTCTGCTGGAATTTCTGTTGGAAATGTTGGAATTTCTGTTGGAAATGTTGGAATTTCTGTTGGAAATGTTGGAATTTCTGTTGGAAATGTTGGAATTTCTGTTGGAAATGTTGGAATTTCTGTTGGAAATGTTGGAATTTCTGTTGGAAATGTTGGAATTTCTGTTGGAAATGTTGGAATTTCTGTTGGAAATGTTGGAATTTCTGTTGGAAATGTTGGAATTTCTGTTGGAAATGTTAGAATTTCTGTTGGAAATGTTAGAATTACGCTCATTATACCCACCGATTGACTTATAAGACTGGAAACGCAGTCGTGCCCAATGACCCAATGGGACTCGTACAGAGCTGTTTCAATTAGGCGTACACGAACGCTAAGGTGCCACAGAGGAACTGACTCTAATGTTTCTAAGAGATTGTGTTTAAAAAAATTATATGCTAATCCAGAGTAGACAGGGTCTAAAAAGTCATCTGTTTGGCCGATTCTTTTGTAGCAAGCCCGTCCCAGCTCCATTCAGCAGCGCGTTATCCTATGACGGGTGTGTATACTCGCCTACAGCTAACCCTTCCCCCTATTTCACGCTGCCAACACGGCCCAAAAGTTTTGCATGCCAATTCAGGGACGTCGCCATGGATTTTATGGTGGGGGCCGCAAAGCCAAGAATTCTACATGTACATTATTTTCAGAATCGGTGTTGTCAGCACTCTTTTTGGCGCCGCAGGCACTCATTTTGGCGCCACTATATTGTGCCACCCTGAAGCGTCACACTGACGCCTCGGTGAGCTCGGAGTTTCACTGCCTGTGGCTCTGCGTGCAGCGCTGGGAGTGCCGGGCCGTCCTGTTCAACCGGGCCAGCGGCGCCTGCCGCATGCTGGACTTCGCTGACTCGAGCGTCGGCGACGCCATCGAGACCGACCCGAGCTGGGCCAAGTTCGTCAAGAAGTACTGACAATAGTTAAGGAATGAAATTCTATGAAACAATATCTGAGAAGAACTTTGCATATACTGTCTGTGTTTTCGTCACAGTGGCTTGCAAATTATTGAAACGCTCTTATTACTCGATAAAACTGAAAAAACGAGCGCATACGACCTCGAAAATTGGAAAATTATCCGTGTGCCAGGTCACAATGGAAAATCGGCTGAGAATTTATCGTAAGGAAAAAATTTTATACGCCACACATATATTTAAACACATTTTGCAAGTCTAAACCGTCCTAGCGTGTAGCGTATAGTGTTGAATTAAGTTTGAGAAGTTTATGACCCTAATTTTAGCTTTATTGAGCTCCTGTTACTAAATTTACTCCTGTGATTTCATTCTAATGAAAAATGTTTTCCCAAACCAGTTAACTCAATATTGGTCCTGTTGCTATAGAATCAGGTTTGAGACCTTCACCAGAAACACGTGTCCTGTTTGCATTGTACGAGGTATCTGCTGGTTCCGGTATGACGCTTTGTATAGTGATAACCATGGCGGCTGTAGACGAGTGACTTTTTCTCAATTCATCTGCTGTTGTCCTTCAGTAGGTCCCCTAGCACCCATAGTAGCTCCCCTAGCACCCATAGTAGCTCCCCTAGCACCCATAGTAGCTCCCCTAGCACCCATAGTAGCTCCCCTAGCACCCATAGTAGCTCCCCTAGCACCCATAGTAGCTCCCCTAGCACCCATAGTAGCTCCCCTAGTACCCATAGTAGCTACCCCAGCACCCATAGTAGCTCCCCTAGTACCCATAGTAGCTCCCCTAACACTATAGTATAGCTCCCCTAGCACCCATAGTAGCTCCCCTAACACTATAGTATAGCTCCCCTAGCACCCATAGTAGCTCCCCTAACACTATAGTATAGCTCCCCTAGCACCCATAGTAGCTCCCCTAACACTATAGTATAGCTCCCCTAGCACCCATAGTAGCTCCCCTAACACTATAGTATAGCTCCCCTAGCACCCATAGTAGCTCCCCTAGCACCCATAGTAGCTCCCCTAGCACCCATAGTAGCTCCCCTAGCACCCATAGTAGCTCCCCTAGCACCCATAGTAGCTCCCCTAGCACCCATAGTAGCTCCCCTAGTACCCATAGTAGCTACCCCAGCACCCATAGTAGCTCCCCTAGCACCCATAGTAGCTCCCCTAGCACCCATAGTAGCTCCCCTAGCACCCATAGTAGCTCCCCTAGTACCCATAGTAGCTACCCCAGCACCCATAGTAGCTCCCCTAGTACCCATAGTAGCTACCCCAGCACCCATAGTAGCTACCCCAGCACCCATAGTAGCTACCCTAGCACCCATAGTAGCTACCCTAGCACCCATAGTAGCTCCCATAGTACCCATAGTAGCTCCCCTAGCACCCATAGTAGCTACCCTAGCACCCATAGTAGCTACCCTAGCATGTGGGGTCATAGCACAGCACCCATAGCAGCATGTACCCTGTTAGATTGCGAACGTTTTTCTAGTTTTCGACAGCTAGACAATTCCAGCCATTGCGATCCATCAATGTCTAAGTGAGACTGGCCGCAGAAATCCATATTTGCTTGCCTTTCGCTCGCTTTATTGACGATTTTGGATGCAGTGTCGTCCATTAGCTGTCTTACTGTAAATACTTGCTTTTGGTAAGGTTCTCAGTTCCACCACATTTCTCCCATTGAACTGCTAGCAGTGGGAGATGGATAGGCAGTTCAAAGTCTACACTGACTAGATCGATGAAATTTTAAAAGCCTGTTAAAAGCTTTCTGTAACTTTTCGCCAGGGTAGCTAGCTAAGAACTTTGAACTCACTGTTTACCGACTCATGGAGAAGCCAGATAGGTTGATTCATTCGTGAGACAATATAGCGATGAGCTAGAAAACTTCCACGACTAAAATTTTAAACGTTAAAAGCCATTTATGATCTGTCAGAATGTCGATTAGCTAACGAACGGCAAAGCAGTGCGGTGTCTCGTAGCTGGCGGTGTTCGTGGTTCGGTGTGGGGATTTTGGACCGGGATTTTCGGGGTTTTCGTGACTGTACAAACTTTTCTAAATTTTCATAGAAATTAACTTAACTTGATTAAATGTGCTGCTTAAAAATGACCAACAAGCCCAATGAGCTAAACTAGAGGCTAATTTGCTATGCCGTGCGGCACTTTATAACGTTATTACACCTAACAGATGTGTGCACACGAAGATTTTTAATAAGCTTGTTTCCTGATCCCCTGACCCAGTTAAGTAAGCTCGTGTTATGTCTGCATTTTCGGGTTTGCTGCATGAGTTCGGGTTTGGAAGCGAGACGGGTTTAGGGGTTCTCGAATGATGTTCGGAATCGGAATTAACCCCTAAACCCCGAAAAATGGACATCCCGAACAACCCTACCTGTAGGCTGGTCTAAAAGTGTGCTCATGTGCGCATACAGAATTAAAGCCTTCATAAGCTGCTATGAACGCCCAAGCTACCAACACCCCCCACCTCTTTACATTAAGGCCTGTGGCTCTAATGTAAAGGTCATACTCTGTAATCCAAAAGGTCATATTTTTATCTTGAAAGTTTTCAGTACTTCTTGACGAACTTGGCCCAGCTCGGGTCGGTCTCGATGGCGTCGCCGACGCTCGAGTCAGCGAAGTCCAGCATGCGGCAGGCGCCGCTGGCCCGGTTGAACAGGACGGCCCGGCACTCCCAGCGCTGCACGCAGAGCCACAGGCAGCGAAGCTCCGAGCTCACCGAGGCGTCAGTGTAGCAGTAGACAGGACTGATGTTGCCCAGCCTCAGGAACTCCGCTCGCTCCAGGTACTTGCTGTTCGGCGTCGCGATCGGCTGGCAGACGAATGTGTTGTCCCAATTCGGTCGTCTGTCCCGCAAGCCAGCTTTGCTGACAGATAAAAAGTCGTCATCTTTCGTTAGGCTGTTCGGTAAGCCAGACACCCAGTCGCTGTCATCCAAAGTCGGAAACAGCGAGCCGTTGGCGAATCTCCAACCGCTGCGAGACGTGCCCGCCTCAACCAGGAGGTCCGTCACTCCGATCAAATAAGTATCATTCCAGTGATTGGCAGCTCGGATGGCAGTCAGGTCCATCAGCAGCTCTCCGCCGATGCTCAGGCACAGTCTGGCTGCGTCGCACCAGCTGGAAACGCTGGGGTTTTCGCCGATGAAGACGCAGCTGCCCAGCCTGTCGATGAAGGGAGCAACGCAGTGACCGGAGGCGGTGGCAATCAGCACAGCGATCAGAGCCGGCTGAATCATTATTCCGAAATTTGTTTTCTAGCCTTCATGCAGGTGCAGTTAGAAACAGCAAAGTAACAGGACTGCATTTATTTTAAATCTTTTGCCAATGATGAAAGAGCGTACCCTGCTTATAGTGAGGGACTCTTACTGGCTCCTAGATGCCAGTGTGGGATCTGCATATCGGGTTTCATTGGTTGCGCAGTCCTCGGGCCTGTGTTGGGAGGCAGAAATGATTCCGTGTGGGTTGGATACAGAGCTCATTTGTTTAAACAATCAAGCCATAAGCATCGATACCCATTTTTAAGGGGCAGGGCAGCCCAGCGGTGAACGCTTCTGACTCTCGCGCCACAGCTGCCACAGCTGTCACATACTCACAGATATGAGGGCCAACCCTCAAGGCACAGAGTGCCTGACGATTGTGTGTATGAGTGCTGTGCCTGTGGTACAGTATTGGCGCGCTTGTATGCTCAGGAGTCAGTGGAACGGACAGAATTGCCTCAGCGCTATTTGCTTCGTCTCAGCGCCGCAGGATTTCGACAATAAAATCTTCGATGCTACTGAAAATACTGTAGCAAGTGAATTTTTATTAAAACATTATTAACGGTTTCTTTGTGTTTTTTGTCTACTAGGTGCCTCTACTGTATTTAGAACCTTGCCTTGGTAACTAAACGCTACTTTAAAAAATCTTTCAATCATCAGGGCAGTTGATTGCGCGGCACATCTGAACCCATTTTACAGCTGAGTGAACTGAAGCAATGCCGAGTTAAGTGCTTTTCTCAAGGACGCAAATTGTTCCAAGTGCGACGAGAATCGAATCCCCGACCTTTCCATCGTGTGCAAGACGCTCTGACCACTAGACTGCAACCCTCACGCATGCACATCTAACAAACCACGTGCATAGCATTCCCTTAACGACTCAACCAAATCATTTAGTAGTACGAGCTAATGAGTGGAGCTCACTTACACTTCACAACAGGCTGCAGCAACCAATCAGCTGCAACCAGCCTGCAATTGTACGTTTTCTTTCATTGGTTCAACGCATCCATTTTTTCGGTCCCATTGTAAGGATAAATTTTATAATCGTGCAATAGAAATTTCTTGGTTAAATAACAACTCTACCGGACTAAAATATTTGAACTGACGCACAATGGCAGCAAGACGACTTGCCCAGCTGAGCTTCTTGGCTGCCGGACTGACTGCCCTTGTCTCTAGCGCCTGCGTCGCTCCCTTCATCGACAGGCTGGGCAGCTGCGTCTTCATCGGCGACAACCCCAGCGTTTCCAGCTGGTGCGACGCAGCCAGACTGTGCCTGGGCATCGGCGGAGAGCTGCTGATGGACCTGACTGCCATCCGAGCTGCCAATCACTGGATTGATTTTTACTTCATCGGAGTGACGGACCTCCTGGTTGAGGCGGGCAGGTCTCGAAGCGGCTGGAGATTCGCCAACGGCTCGCTGTTTCCGATTTTGGATGGCAGCGACTGGGTGTCTGGCTTGCCGAACAACCACACGGAAGACGATGACTTTGTAGTGGTCAGCAAAGCTGGCTTGCGAGACAGACCCGGGAAACATGACAAAAAATTCGTCTGCCAGCCGATCGCGACGCCGAACAGCGAGTTCCTGGAGCGAGCGGAGTTCCTGAGGCTGGGCAACATCAGTCCTGTCTACTGCTACACTGACGCCTCGGTGAGCTCGGAGCTTCGCTGCCTGTGGCTCTGCGTGCAGCGCTGGGAGTGCCGGGCCGTCCTGTTCAACCGGGTCAGCGGCGCCTGCCGCATGCTGGACTTCGCTGACTCGAGCGTCGGCGACGCCATCGAGACCGACCCGAGCTGGGCCAAGTTCGTCAAGGTGTACTGACTAATTGAGAAACTCCCTTGCTTGTCCTGTGTGTAATATTATATAGACTATATTACAAGCTTTTCGTAATCGCAAATGCTACAAAGTTCAGGCAATTCCATACAATTTTGATGCCCCTAAAGGATTGGTCTTATGACGACTGCTGCTTGGTTTTTTATATGAATGAAATCTTGGCTATCCATGGTTTTTTAGGTTGTAACTTTTAGTATGCATAGTACGAGCTAGATGCAGGCAGTGAAACACAGATAGCAAATAGTATATTTACAAAGCCGACTATCCTAACGAGTATCTAACTTGCCAAAGTGGTGTAAAAAGTTCAGCTATTTGTTATATTCCTTAAGTTGTCGGTCTTTTTTCCGTTTTCCATCTCTTCTACGAAACAGCGAAACAGACTGCTTTTCGATACGTTTTTTACTGTCTTTTCTCTAGTTTTCAGCATGCGTATACCATACGTCTGAACAAGCGCACCTGTTGCCATGAGAGACTTCTCAAAACATAACTAACTAGCTTTGCCAAAACCTAACGAGCTTTCCTTGTTTCTCATCCTTTCTTTGTAACAGCTTTGTGAGAAAAATTTTTAGGCCGCAGGTGATATTAGTACAGGTTTGGCATTGTATGTTATCTCGCGGCATCAATCAATACTTGCATTGCCAGCTTCCATGTCAGGAGAAAGCTTGCTTTTTTCTTGACATCCTCTCAAGAAATAGGATTAGGAGATAGAGTCGATGGTAAAAGACATTGAGAGGCTTTTGTTAGAGATACTGCAGGCTGAGATGAGCTGCCGGTAGCTCCTGCAGTTGCTTAGAGTCCGCATAGATCGCGGCGATTCAAAGCTCGAACTTTCGAATACGCTTTTAATGTCAATTATCAGTTTCTGGTAAAATTAGGGAAACTAAATTAGCATATAATTATAGGCTGCACTTTGGTCTGGTCGTGTTTTTAAATTGAAAGTTCTAATCAGTGTCATCCAAGACTTTTAAGTCATCCAAGACTTTTAAGTCATCCAAGACGTTAATCAGATCGAGGCCAAATGAAGTCCAGTTGAAGTTACGCTCGCTATTGTTTAATACTTCTTGACAAACTTGGCCCAGCTCGGGTCGGTCTCGATGGCGTCGCCGACGCTCGAATCAGCGAAGTCCAGCATGCGGCAGGCGCCGCTGGCCCGGTTGAACAGGACGGCCCGGCACTCCCAGCGCTGCACGCAGAGCCACAGGCAGTGAAGCTCCGAGCTCACCGAGGCGTCAGTGTAGCAGTAGACAGGACTGATGTTGCCCAGCCTCAGGAACTCCGCTCGCTCCAGGTACTTGCTGTTCGGCGTCGCGATCGGCTGGCAGATGAATTTTTTGTCCAAATTCGCTTCTCTGTCTCGCAAGCCAGCCTTGCTGACAGCTACAAAGTCATCATCTTCCGTTAGGCTGTTCGGTAAGCCGGTCTTCCAGTCGCTGTTATCCAAAATCGGAAACAGCGAGCCGTTGGCGAATCTCCAACCGCTGCGAGACGTGCCCGACTCAACCAGGAGGTCCGTCACTCCGATGAAGTAAGTATCATTCCAGTGATTGACAGCTCGGATGGCAGTCAGGTCCATCAGCAGCTCTCCGCCGATGCCCAGGCACAGTCTGGCTGCGTCGCACCAGCTGGAAACGCTGGGGTTGTCGCCGATGAAGACGCAGCTGCCCAGCCTGTCGATAAACGGAGCGACGCAGGCGGCAGAGGCGAGGGCCGCCAGCCCGGCAGCCAGGGTCAGTCGAAGCAGTTGTTTTGTTTTCATGCCTTCGAGCCACCAAAATTGTTAGGCAATGATCTTGCAGAGAATCTCTCTTCTACTGAATTTATGGGTTGAAAATAGATCTTATTTGTATGAAATTGAACAATGTGTGAGCAGCTGACGGTTCACAGGATTCTAAGTATCGAGTTTCTCCTTCTCATTCTACTACTCAGCTACATGTTCAGTCTATTTGCCCAGCCCAATTTACTTGATGTGGCATAAGACAAAATTGACAGATCCCTCAAACATTTAAGGTGGATGCTATCTGCATCGCAGAAGCAGAGTATGACATCCGCTGCCGGCAGCTGAGCACTTAATCAAAGTTGACTGTTTCATGATGAGTTTGCACTCAGCTTCCTACGCAAAGATCTTAGGAGGTAAAATTTCCTCCATGTCGCGCTCTCAAAGACCTAATTTGTCCAGACAAAGCCTCGTAGGTTTGAATTTGCGGCTCAGAAACCGAGCTTCTGACAATTACACAGACGAATGAGTCTGCAATTTGAAATTACTATTCGCGATGCACTTGAACCAATATTCAAATTCGCACGAAAACTACTATGAATTGCTCATTTTTAATACGTTATATTTCGAAGAATGACTTTGCACAGAAATTCCAACGCCATTCGATTAGCCTAGCAATTAGTAATTAAGTTTGTAAGCAAATAAGCAAAAGTTTATTTAGAATAATTGATAGATAGCAATAGAATTAATATTTCAGCTATTGATTTAAGGATGAAGACTTAAGATTAGGATTAAGAAAAAATATTAAATTTGTTTTAGGATTCATTTTATTTGAATTAACGTTCCCAAAATGCACCGAATCAGCACGGAATCGAGTCGTCCCCTGATCGCATGTTCCGCATTCGACAGATGAACTGCCGCTTGCAGTCACCTGTGCACGGCTGCTGAGAGCTGAGCAGGTGCGACTTGTGATAGAACCTGCGGGCGTTGATGATGTAGGAAGCATTTTTGACAGAATGCAGTGTATAGTGTTGAGGACACCAGTCTAATCTCAATGAACTTGTGAGGAAACCAAAATAATCTCAATGAGATTTTGAAGGCACCAGACTAATCTCAATGAGATTTAGGGACCATCAATTCAATCTCAATGAGATTTAGAGACCAACATTTAATCTCTATGAGATTGTGAGGACTCAAGCCTCATCTCAATGAGATTTTGAGGAAACCAGCCTAGTTTTAACGAGATTTTGAAGACACCAGTCTAATCTCAATGAGATTTTGAAGACACCAGTCTAATCTCAATGAGATTTTGAAGACACCAGTCTAATCTCAATGAGATTTTGAGGGCACCAGTCTAATCTCGATGAGATTTTGAGGACACCAGCCTAATCTCAATGAGATTTAGAGGCCTCCAAAATGGAATCTAATCTCAGTGAAATTGTGAGTAAACCAGTCTAATCTCAATAAGATTTCGAGGAAAATAGTCTAATCTCAACGAGATCTTGAGGACAACAATCTAATTCAATAAGATTTTGAGGGTACCAGTCTCAATAGAACTGACCTGATGTACAGTTGAAATAATTCGTCGCTCTGCTCAAATCTGTCAATCAGTTTCGCCCACTCGGCAGGAAACGCGTATCTCAGACCGTAGTCTTTCTGTGATGAAATATATTAAAAATCTTACTAAAACCTATACATAAATTATTGTGACAATTTTTTGACATTTCTACTTACAGTAGGCTGATACTCCAGAATCCAAGTCGGATCGCGCTGTTGGCCAGCTTGGTTAGCTTCGGTCAGATTGAATATGTAGTTGTAATAGTCGAGCACTTGCTGAAAAAAGATTTTAGCTTCATTATCAATTGATGATGCTTTCAGGACAATAGTCTATTCTCAATGAGATTTGAGGACAATAGTCTATTCTCAATGAGACTTTAAGGACAATAGTCTATTCTCAATGGGACTTTGAGGACAATAGTCTATTCTCAATGAGATTTGAGTACAATAGTCTGTTCTCAATGAGACTTTAAGGACAATAGTCTATTCTCAATGGGACTTTGAGGACAATAGTCTATTCTCAATGGAATTTTGAGGACAATAGTCTATTCTCAATGAAACTTTGACGACAATAGTCCATTCTCAATGAGACTTTGAGGACAATAGTCTTATTCTCAATGGGACTTTGAGGACAATAGTTTGTTCTCAATGGGACTTTGAGGACAATAGTCCATTCTCAATGAGACTTTGAGGACAATACTCTGTTGTTTTCTAAGTCCCATTGAGAACAGATTATTGTCCTCAGTCTAATCTCAATGGTACTTTGAGAAAAAAAACGAAAGAAGCTCACATCTCTTATGACGTATTTTAAAGCCTAATGAGCGCTAGCCGATATGTATAGTTCGATACTTGATTAGTGCACTCACCCACGAGGCGTTGGCATAGCCTCCGTCCACTTCGTAAACCCTGTAGCTAGGATTGTCGTCAGTTTTCAGACTGCCAACGATGTAGGCCGTGCCGAATGCTCTGGTTGTGTTGGCCGGGTCAAAGTACACCCCGAGTTCGTCGTGGTGCGTGTGACCAAAAAAGTGACCCGTGATGGTGGATTCGTATCTGTTGGAGGGGCGGGAGATGCTGGGTGGGTTTCAGGATGTACACCGTCCGTGGCTTGACCTTTGACGATATGACTTTTTTTTAACTCTTATCTATCGAATAATGTCCAGTTGCTGAACAAATTTAGTCACAAACCTTTCGGCAATTTTGAAATAATTCCACGAATATCCTTTAATCAAGTCGGAAGACGGTATGTGGCCAAGTATGTGCACCTTCTCACCGTTGCTCTCGGCTCGCTGGAGCACGCTAATTAGCCACTGAAGCTGATCGTCTGGATCCGTGATGTTCTGTAGTATCCACCTGTAAATTGTTATTTTCTTATTTACCATATTTAAATATGGAATGAAAAAAATGCTTGACTTTAGAGCAATCTGATTTTGATCGAATCAATCAGTTTTAATTCCGTTAAAAAGCGCACCAATTCAAATTGTTGCCGTAGTTCAAATTTAGCGACACAACTCGAAAGCCGGGGTACAGAAGTTGGGTGTAGTAGCCACCTCTGAAATAGTCAGTGTTGGATGTGTTATCAAATTTCCCTGTGTGGGCATTGTGTAGGGGGCACTGTGTAGGGGGCACTGTGTAGGGGGCATTGTGTAGGGGGCACTTAGGGGGCACTGTGTAGGGGGCACTGTGTAGGGGGCACTTAGGGGGCACTGTGTAGGGGGCACTGTGTACATGTAAGGGGGCACTGTATAGGGGCACTTAGGGGGCACTGTGTACATGTAAGGGGGCACTGTATAGGGGCACTTAGGGGGCACTGTGTAGGGGGCACTTAGGGGGCACTGTGTAAGGGGGCACTGTGTAGGGGGCACTGTGGGGGCACTTAGGGGGCACTGTGTAGGGGGCACTGTGTAGGGGACTCTGTGAGAGGGCACTATGTAGGTGCTGCTGAAGGGTTGTTCTGCTGGTGATGGCTGTGGCAGCTGGCGTTCACTTTGCACTCACTTCAGAACATTTTCCTTCTGATCCGACGGGACCCAGGGCGACAGGAACTCCCACAGCGCCGGATAGTACCAATCCATCGACTCGTTGCCCTTGATGTAGCGTGGAGGGAAGCTGAAATTACCGTGGGCAGAGCAGCTTAGCGGTATAAACGTTAGCGGCCATGCACGCGGACGCGAGCTAAATTTTGGGCGATACAATATGGCCAATATTCAATGTTCATTATCCCATAAGCTCACCTGTTAACCGGCACGCTCTCATGGTTGCCAAGCGCGGCAACGAACGCCACGTCGGGAAAATATTTGCTCAATAGGGCGGTGAAATTCCGGTAGATGTCGACCTGCTGCTCCCGAGTCTGCTCCCACACGTGATGGTCGGGAAGGTCGCCCGTGAAATAGATGGCGTCGAACTGACAGGATTGGAAGTGAGAAAATTTGCATCAGTAATAAGTTTATCTTAAGAAAGGAAGTATACCGCGTCTTTTAGACAGGTAGGTGTCTTAGAAGAACATTAGTTAACATTAAAAGACAAAATTTTGCATGCTAGACCTTCTCTGTGCGATTCAATTGGCTGAAGATTCGATCCAAGGACCACCAAGGAAGGTCGCAGTTGTAGTCGCCCCAGTAAGCCGCTCTGCGCTTTGACGTGCCTGGGTGATTCGATTTGAGACAGTATGGAAATACCGTGGAATTACCATGGTAATAACTTTAAAGCTAAATGTACTTTTCTGATTTCAGCAGGTCCAACCCAAGGTACCGAACAGTTCCAACACAAACTACCAGACAGCTCCAACACAAACTACCGAACAGCTCCAACACAACTACCGAATAGCTCCAACACAAGCTACCGAACAGCTCCAACACAAACTACAGTAAAGCTCCAATACAAACTACCGAACAGCTCCAACACAAACTACCGAACAGCTCCAACACAAACTACCGAACAGCTACAACACAAACTACCAAACTGCTCCAACACAAACTACCGAACAGCTCCAACACAAACTACCGAACAGCTCCAACACAAACTACCGAACAGCTACAACACAAACTACCAAACTGCTCCAACACAAACTACCGAACAGCTCCAACACGAACTACCAAACAGCTCTAACACAAACTACCAAACAGCTCTAACACAAACGACATAAAAGCTCCAACACAAACCACCGAACAGCCCCAACACAAACTACAGTAAAGCTCCAATACAAACCACCGAACAGCTCCAAGACAAACTACCGAACAGCTACAACACTAACTACCGAACAGCTCCAACACAAACTACCGAACAGCTCCAACACAAACTACAGTAAAGCTCCAATACAAACTACAGAACAGCTCCAACACAAACTACCGAACAGCTCCAACACAAACTACAGTAAAGCTCCAATACAAACCACCGAACAGCTCCAACACAAACTAACCAGACAGCTCTAACACAAACTACCGAACAGCTCCAACACAAACTACCGAACAGCTCCAACACAAACTACCGAACAGCTCCAACACAAACTACCAAACAGCTCCAACACAAACTACCAAACAGCTCCAACACAAACTACCGAACAGCTCCAACACAAACTACCGAACAGCTCCAACACAAACTACAGTAAAGCTCCAATACAAACCACCGAACAGCTCCAACACAAACTAACCAGACAGCTCTAACACAAACTACCGAACAGCTCCAACACAAACTACCGAACAGCTCCAACACAAACTACCGAACAGCTCCAACACAAACTACCAAACAGCTCCAACACAAACTACCAAACAGCTCCAACACAAACTACCGAACAGCTCCAACACAAACTACCGAACAGCTCCAACACAAACTAACCAGACAGCTCTAACACAAACTACCGAACAGCTCCAACACAAACTACCGAACAGCTACAACACTAACTACCGAACAGCTCCAACACAAACTACCGAACAGCTCCAACACAAACTACAGTAAAGCTCCAATACAAACTACAGAACAGCTCCAACACAAACTACCGAACAGCTCCAACACAAACTACCGAACAGCTCCAACACAAACTAACCAGACAGCTCTAACACAAACTACCGAACAGCTCTAACACAAACTACCGAACAGCTCCAACACAAACTACCGAACAGCTCCAACACAAACTAACCAGACAGCTCTAACACAAACTACCGAACAGCTCTAACACAAACTACCGAACAGCTCCAACACAAGCTACCGAACAGCTCCAACGCAAACAGCTCTCACTCGGATCTCCGTCGCTGACCCTGCAGCAAGTCGGCAGCCCGCAGTCGGCACTGGCCCCAACCTTGTACAGCATGTCCACGTGCACGTCGCTAATGTGAGCAACTCGAAGTCGTCGAGCCCCCGGAGTCGGTGGCTGAATGGGTGTCACAGGCGGCTTAGGCACACTCGGCAGGGTCACATTCCAGTAGTAGTTGAGCTCCGGTATGGTTGAGTTTGAGCAGCCGCTGCCCAGATACTGGCCGCAGACATTCTCGGGTGATAGGTACACCTTGTCTATGGCGAACTTGAAGATTGGCTGCACGGAATGCGTTAAGTAAATGACTGGCTTTTGAAGATGTTACCATGAAAAGGTCATGCTGAGCCAGGTGTTGAAAGACCTAATAAAAAGCAAAACAGACTGCCTTACCCGCCACAGGGTGACAACACCGTCGCACACTTGCGCAGCCTCCTTGTACTTGATGATGCAGACTAGTTTGGCTATTTCAGGGACGTAGCTGGACTCTGCAAATGTAAACAAAAGTTGCAATGTTCAAGACAAAACATGTTTGTTGCTGCTGTCTGGAGAATGCATGATGTTCTCAAAGAAGACAATTCAAAACTTAATGTTCAAGGAATGTTTAATGAATGCTCTCAAAGAAGACAGTTCAGGACACTGTGTTTAAAATAGTTCAGAACTTTCCAGCGTTACGTGTAGTGCTAAGGGAAATTTTTGGGCTCATGTGAATGTATGACGGAATCGGTTTATGACACAGCTTTACAGACGTTGGACATGTAAATATCCAACAATAAATATTTTACAATTTAAAGTTTTCGTTAAAAAAAGCTTATCCTGGCCTCACCACCGGAGTCCAGGGCTTTTCTGACCAGAGCTACAAAGTCTTTGCACAGCGAGCACTCAAGTCCCTGCAGTCTGCCACTGCTAGATAGCCAATTATAGTGGTTCGATGGAGCATTGAAAGCGGCTGGTCTGGCATCGGAGGCGTTCATTAGCACCGCCAGTAAAATGCTACCAACCAAAACGACGTTAAGGTACGCTTTTGTCGTCATGCCTTTAAAATTTGTCGAATCAAAAGCAAAAGTCTTCCAGCTATAGCTGAGTGAAAGTTGTCTCAGTCGGAGCAAAACGAACTGGTTTCAACTTGAAGAATTTTTAAAGCATACGCTATCAAAATTTCTTGCCGATAAGAGTGTAGCTGGCAAGCTTGAAACTGCGCAGAATTTCATTAGCAGTTTATCGGTATACATGATACAATACTGGTGTCACTACAGGTAGGACTCTCTGAGACTTGCACCGGTGGAGAGAAGTTTTCTTAGAAATTGGACAGGCATTGGCGCTAAAGTTACATTTTACAAGTACAGGTATGCAAGCAGGTAAAGTGCTGTACGATCGATTAACTGAATGCAATCTATTGCGCTCGCAATGAATTGAAATAAGTGCATCTTAATTAATCTAGATTACATGCAATTTAAGGAGCGCCACATTGGAACTTGGAATGCCAGGCTCACTGACTAAAGTGTCTGGGGCACAGACTCATGTGTCTGTTGCACTGACTAAAGTGCATCTGGGACACTGACTAAAGTGTCTGGGGTACTGACTAAAGTGTCTGGGGCACTGACTAAAGTGTCTGGGGTACTGACTAAAGTGTCTGGGGTACTGACTAAAGTGTCTTGGGTACTGACTCAAGTGTCTGGGGTACTGACTCAAGTGTCTGGGGCACTGACTAAAATGCATCTGGGGCACTGACTAAAGTGTCTGGGGTACTGACTCAAGTGTCTGGGGCACTGACTAAAATGCATCTGGGGCACTGATTCAAGTGTCTGGGGCACTAACTAAAGTGTCTGGGGCATTGACTCAAGTGTCTGGGGCACTGACTAAAATGCATCTGGGGCACTGATTCAAGTGTCTGGGGCACTGATTCAAGTGTCTGGAGCACTGACTAAAGTGTCTGGGGCACTGACTCAAGTGTCTGGGGCACTGACTAAAGTGTCTGGGGCACTGACTAAAGTGTCTGGGGCACTGACTCAAGTGTCTGGGGCACTGACTCAAGTGTCTGGGGCACTGACTCAAGTGTCTGGGGCACTGACTCAAGTGTCTGGGGCACTGACTCTAGTGTCTGGGGCACTAAATAAATAGCATCTGGGGCACTGATTCAAGTGTCTGGGGCACTGACTCAAGTGTCTGGAGCACTGACTCCAGTGTCTGGGGCACTGACTAAAGTGTCTGGGGCACTGACTAAAGTGTCTGGGGCACTGACTAAAGTGTCTGGGGCACTGACTAAAGTGTCTGGGGCACTGACTAAAGTATCTGGGGCACTGACTAAAGTATCTGGGGCACTGACTAAAGTGTCTGGGGCACTGACTCATGTGTCTGGGGCACTGACTAAAGTATCTGGGGCACTGACTAAAGTGTCTGGGGCACTGACTCATGTGTCTGGGGCACTGACTAAAGTATCTGGGGCACTGACTAAAGTATCTGGGGCACTGACTAAAGTGTCTGGGGCACTGACTCATGTGTCTGGGGCACTGACTAAAGTGTCTGGGGCACTGACTAAGGTGTCTGGGGCACTGACTCATGTGTCTGGGGCACTGACTAAAGTGTCTGGGGCACTGACTAAAGCAAGAGTATATATTTCGTATGTGACATGAAAAAACTAGCTTGATAAACTTGCAAGTACACACGGGACAAGACACAAGACATTAGTCTAGACTTGCTTCTTTGCGAGTTGGATCGTTTGCTAAAAGACTGGCGTCCATCTGCTTTAGCTGTTTAATATGGTCCACCCCAGTTTACAAGCCTTTAGCTGTCTGCTCTGGTGAAAGCCACCATCGATTCGAAGGGGAATGGGTGTGAACTGAGCTCTGCAGAAGCATCTCTTCCCTGCCTTATCAAGTCGTCAAACTACTTTCTGCTCAGCCGATTCATTACACACTTAGCAAGCCAAACAAACTCAAGCCCAAAAGCAGTCATGCTGAACTACAAGCAAGTGCAAGCCTTTGTGGCCGCGATGCTCGTCCTGGCTATGACAGGTGAGAGAGACATCTATGACAGGTTGAGTGCGCATTTGGTAGCTCATTACTATCTCTAAAAACGCATTGCGTCCTAATTTTAGCTGCCGCCATCGAGGTGCCGGCCGACGAAGCTGGCGATGAGGCAAACTACGCTGGGGACGGATACCGGCCGTATTGTAAGGTCCAGTAAGCCTGAGCCCTGAGGCTTACATCATCTTTATCGCTGTGTGGCAAAGCTTACTCTCTGGGTTGCAGGGAATGGTGAAGGTGCTGCCTGCTCTGTACACGCGGATTGTCGCTGCTGGCTTGGTAGGGAAATAAACTGAAGAAGCAGGTAATTCAGGAGTTCCGCTACAGACTTTATGGCAAAATACATTTTTTGGGTTGTCAGTTCATTATCCTGATCGAGAGAGCAAATAAGAAATTATCTGGGAGCTTGGCAAACTTTAATGAAGCCTTAATTTGTTGTTAAAAGCCTCGAAAGAATTACAAGTGAACAACAAATTCATTTGAGATTTTCCAAGAAACGGCTTATCTTGCCCGATTGCGTGCAAAATTGCTGGCAACTACACATACTACACATCTACACATCACAATGAGATTGTGAGGTCACCAGTCTAATCACAATGAGATTGAGAGGTCACCAGTCTGTTCTCAATGAGATTGTGAGGTCACCAGTCTGTTCTCAATGAGATTGTGAGGTCACCAGTCTAATCACAATGAGATTGAGAGGTCACCAGTCTAATCTCAATGAGATTGTGAGGTCACCAGTCTGTTCTCAATGAGATTGTGAGGTCACCAGTCTGTTCTCAATGAGATTGTGAGGTCACCAGTCTAATCACAATGAGATTGCGAGGTCATCAGTCTAATCACAATGAGATTGTGAGGTCACCAGTCTAATCACAATGAGATTGAGGTCACCAGTCTAATCACAATGAGATTGAGGTCACCAGTCTAATCACAATGAGATTGAGGTCACCAGTCTAATCACAATGAGATTGAGGTCACCAGTCTAATCACAATGAGATTGCGAGGTCACCAGTCTAATCACAATGAGATTGTGAGGTCACTAGTCTACTCTCAGTGAGTTTTTGGGGTCACTATAGTCTAATCACAATGAGATTGTGAGGTCACCAGTCTAATCTCAATGAGATTGTGAGGTCACCAGTCTAATCACAATGAGATTGAGGTCACCAGTCTAATCACAATGAGATTGAGGTCACCAGTCTAATCACAATGAGATTGCGAGGTCACCAGTCTAATCACAATGAGATTGTGAGGTCACTAGTCTACTCTCAGTGAGTTTTTGGGGTCACTATAGTCTAATCACAATGAGATTGTGAGGTCACCAGTCTAATCTCAATGAGATTGTGAGGTCACCAGTCTAATCACAATGAGATTGTGAGGTCACCAGTCTAATCACACTGACTAAAGTGTCAGAGGCACTGGCTAAAGTGTCATGGGTCGCTACTAAATGAAGAAAAAAAGAGCAAAACATAATAGCTTACAAAGATTCAGCAGTTATTTAAACACACTCTGGCATAGTTTCAAATTAGTAAAATCAATACTAGCTAGAAATTTATATATTTCACATGTTGCAGTATTGACAAATTGCAGAATTCGTCTAGGTGAAAGTTAAACCTTCCCAGCGGAAGGAAACAGATCGAGTTGAAATAAAACAACAAAGCAAAAAGACAACAGAAAATTCTAAAAGTACAAGAGACAATTCTGAAATCCTTTTCACTGCCACTATCCTAAAGATTTCACCATTAATTAGTAGTGGCTGCTGAGAAGAGAACAGTTGCCTAAATCTTTTTTTATAAACACTTTTGGGTCAAGTAATTTAGCTGCCTGAATGAAGAAGTTCCGGTTAAAGGGCGACGAAACACAACCAGAAGACCAATTACGGAACATGCACTTAAGTAGCTAACGGCAACATTATATCAAGCATGATTTTTAAACAGACAAATAAAAAATACGGCACGTATTTACAAGAATCAGTTAAATAAATATGTGACCTTTGGTAGTTCTGACTTGCTAATTCATATAATATTAAACTAATTTTTAACATATTGAGGATAACTTATAGTCTATTATAACAAGTCTATGACAGTGCATATCCACACCTTTTCGCTAAACCTTCTAAACTAAACTAAAGGAATTTACATTTATCTATAGTTGTCAGCAGTTAAAGGGTGAGATGTTATCTGGGGGAGGGGTGGCTGCTGGCTACGAGAAAAGTCCAGGGATATACAGTGTAGTGTGTTATGTACACCCAGCCAGCCAGACAGTTGGGCTTTTCTCTTGCCCACTTGTGTCTAACTTTGGACTCTCTCCTTACTGCTCTCTCATTGGCTGAGCTAGATTGGGCCTGCCTCCTAGGCTGAGTTTCGTCCGTCTGACTTTGATCTCTCTCCTTACTGCTATCTCATTGGCTGAGCCAATTTGGGCCTGCCTCCTACGCTGAATCACATCATCATCACAATCACAAATACCTAATATGTAATTTAGTCTATTCGATAATTATGGAATTAACTGCCACATTAGATTTAAGTGACACTGCGCAGACAAACTACTAAAAACAAAGTAGAAGCTCTAATTTTTTAATTATTGTAAGCATACAAAGCTACAAATAAGAAAATCTGTGCAACTAATAATAGAATAAATAAATAAAATAAAATAATATGCGAAAACGATCTCGCGTAAGTTTTGTTCTGTAGCCTGCTAATAACAGAGTAAAATGACATAAAAATACAATAAGCATATTGAGAGCAAACAGACACCAGAAAAAGCAACGAACCCTGAATTTTATTATTTACACAACAACAACTTGACCAGAGAAAAAGCGACACACAAATTTGATAATCTTGATTTAAAAAAGTTTTTTTTCAGACCAAATTAGTAACTACTAACAGTAGTCAGTAGTAGTAAGGAAGTGTCGCAATTGAACTAGAATAATAATACGCACACAGGCAAAGGCAAAGAGGCGCCGCTGCAGACAGACAGACATGCTATAGGCTTTAGGTGCTATTGTGTATTACATTTCTCATTAGTACAAAACACAACAACGATATGCAAGGAGAATTTGATAAGAACTTAAGAAGTGCCAACTATATTAGCAAGGCTCGAATAAAAGTAGCGAAAATAAAAAAAACAGGAACACACGACAGTTGCTGCTTAAGAATTCCAAGAATTTATAGCTCGAAGGCCGAGAAAAAACTATAACGATTGGGAAAATGAAGAGTTTCAATGCGTACCATTACACAGACATATTACACAACTATTACACAAGCTGCATCGTTGACTACAGGGTTACTGTGAAAAGTACATTGGGCACTTAAAAAACTGATTAATTCACTGAGGCTGAGGCCGCCTATGCGAACTCTGCTGCCCGAATGCAATTAGCAGATCTTTGATCTTCTCAGAAGTTGGCGTCCATTTCATAAAGCCGGCGTCATTTTGTAGGAACACAATCAGAGTACCGTGGGCCGACTTCACGTACAGGTCCTCGTCTCTGAGTTTGCGCGTTCGGAATGAGACAGTGCATCGGCTGGCAGAGTCATCTAAATATCCTTTCATTTTGATACACCTGTCTTACCCGCTGACCCAACTGTCTTCCCCTCTGACCCACCCGTCTTCCCCTCTGACCCACCTGTATTCCCTTCTTACCCACCTGTCTTCCCTTCTGACCCACCTGTCTTCCCCTCTGACCCACCTGTCTTCCCCTCTGACAACCTGTCTTACCCTCTAATCCACCTGTCTTCCCCTCTGACAACCTGTCTTCACCTCTGACCCACCTGTATTCCCTTCTGACCCACCTGTCTTCCCTTCTGACCCACCTGTCTTACCCTCTAATCCACCTGTCTTCCCCTCTGACCCACCTGTCTTACCCTCTAATCCACCTGTCTTCCCTTCTGACCCACCTGTCTTACCCTCTAATCCACCTGTCTTTCCCTCTGACCCACCTGTCTTCCCCTCTGACCCACCTGTCTTACCCTCTAATCCACCTGTCTTCCCCTCTGACCCACCTGTCTTACCCTCTAATCCACCTGTCTTCCCCTCTGACCCACATGTCTTCCTCTCTGACCCACCTGTCTTCCCCTCCGACCAACCTGTCTTCATCTCTGACCAACCTGTCTTCATCTCTGACCCACCTGTCTTCATCTTTGACCTACCTGTCTTCCCCTCTGACCCAAATGTCTTTCCCTCTTCCCCACCTGTTTTCCTCAAATGCCTTCCCCTCTACCCACCGTGTTCCCCTTGTCTTCCCACCCACCATCAAAATAGCAAATAGTCGCCCACCTCTCCAAGCAGTGCTGCATGCCATTTCGGTAGCTGTGCTCAAATGGCAACACGCAAGTCTGTCGCCGATTGTACGGCGAAGCCTCCAGTCGAACCAGCGCTTCGGTTGGCGGATCGCGCCAATCAGGCAGGAACACCATGAATGACAGGGGGCCGGTCGCCTCTTTCAGCAGATTCTGCGCGATTAAAGCATTACAAATGTTTGTATATACTGCAAACGCTGAAACATAAACATTAATTTCTAACGGAAAAATATATTTTTAGGATAAAAAAGACCTAAAAGGGCCGTTTTGTTAATGTGCCCTAAAAGGGCCGTTTTGTTGATGTGCCCTAAAAAGGGCCGTTTTCAAGAATTCTTATCAGGCTCCCGCAGACGACAAGTTGCTAAATTATTCGCACTGATAATTAGCAAAATGTTTTCTGTAGGCAAAATAAAATCTTGGTTCCAGTAAAATCTGACAACGTATTAAAGGATACAGCAAGCTCACCTCCATATGGTTGACCATAGCAACCATGAGCTCCTCGGAGAATGGCGGATTAGCTTCAAACGAGCCCTCCAACGGATAAAAGTCCAGCACGGGACCACGACTGCCGAAGTAGCAGTCGGTGTCGGGAAAGGCCGAGCAATACTGCTTAAAGTAGCAGTTCAATGGCGAAGCAAACAGTTCAAATGTGACGCCGAATAGTCGAGAGATGGCTTCGAATACGGGTATGGGCAGGGCAGCCTGGGTGTTCTGCGACTGCTGGCCTAGAAATGCTTGGTACCTGTTGGAAATGGCCAGGTGGTTTCAGTCTTGAAGTGTAGTGGTCTAAATCCAATGATCAGAGTTGCTAACTATGGTATTGGGTTTTTTAGCTGGGGATCAGTTTCCAGAAACTCCAATGGAATTTCTACCCAAGGGATCTGGGTCCTTTATAAACTGGATTAGGATTGGGATTAGGATTAGGATGAATTAGGATTGGGATTAGGATGGATTAGGATCAGGATTGAGATTAGGATTAGGATGAATTAGGATTGGGATTAGCATGGATTGGGATCAGGATTGAGATTAGGATTAGGATGAATTAGGATTGGGATTAGCATGGATTAGGATCAGGATTGAGATTAGGATGGATTAGGATTTAGGTTGGGATTAGGATGGATTAGGATCAGGATTGAGATTAGGATGGATTAGGATTTAGGTTGGGATTAGGATGGATTAGGATCAGGATTGAGATTAGGATTAGGATGAATTAGGATTGGGATTAGCATGGATTAGGATCAGGATTGAGATTAGGATTAGGATGAATTAGGATTGGGATTAGCATGGATTAGGATCAGGATTGAGATTAGGATTAGGATGAATTAGGATTGGGATTAGCATGCATTGGGATCAGGATTGAGATTAGGATTAGGATGAATTAGGATTGGGATTAGGATGGATTAGGATCAGGATTGAGATTAGGATTAGGATGAATTAGGATTGGGATTAGCATGCATTGGGATCAGGATTGAGATTAGGATTAGGATGAATTAGGATTGGGATTAGCATGGATTAGGATCAGGATTGAGATTAGGATTAGGATGAATTAGGATTGGGATTAGCATGGATTAGGATCAGGATTGAGATTAGGATTAGGATGAATTAGGATTGGGATTAGCATGCATTGGGATCAGGATTGAGATTAGGATTAGGATGAATTAGGATTGGGATTAGGATGGATTAGGATCAGGATTGAGATTAGGATTAGGATGAATTAGGATTGGGATTAGCATGCATTGGGATCAGGATTGAGATTAGGATTAGGATGAATTAGGATTGGGATTAGCATGGATTAGGATCAGGATTGAGATATGGATGGATTAGGATTTAGGTTGGGATTAGGACGGATTAGGATCAGGATTTGAATTATTGGGGTAGGGATGGATTATGATCAGGATTGGGAATAGGATTGGGATTTGGATGAATTAGGATTATGGATAACGAGTAGACGTCTAAGTAGATTATTTTGTTGACTTATTCAACAACAAATCCACCAACCCTCACCTAGTCAGCATGCACCAGAGCCTTGGGAAGAATTTCTCCATTGATGGATCCTCCTCAGTGCAGTGCAGAGTGTACAGCTGCTGCAGCTTGGCAAAGACCGACCGGCAGATGCCCTGCTGGCTAGAATTATCCCGACCGTAGCGGACGAACTGCATCCGGTCAGTGCAGCCGGTTTCAACCAGCTGCTGCTGAGCTGCCGGCCTCGGTGCCGGCGAGCAGATCTGCACCGGGTAGCAGCGAACTCGGCGCTTGGGATCGCCCGACCAGGGTGGCAGGTCCGCCCACGGGTCCTGCGGCGGGCGTGAGGTTGGGGTAGGGTGCTACTGATAGTAGTTGAGTAAGGTATTGTTTGAGCAAACTACTGCTCAACTACTTATAGTAGGATTTAGGAGGCTGGCCCAGCAACTGACACTCTGGGAGGCTGGCAGCCCAAGCCCAGCAACTGAGGATCTGGGAGACTGGTAGCCCAGCAACTGAGGATCTGGGAGGCTGGCCCAGCAACTGAGGATCTGGGAGGCTGGCCCAGCAACTGAGGATCTGGGAGGCTGGCCCAGCAACTGAGGATCTGGGAGGCTGGTCCAGCAACTGAGGATCTGGGAGGCTGGCCCAGCAACTGAGGATCTGGGAGGCTGGCCCAGCAACTGAGGATCTGGGAGGCTGGCCCAGCAACTGAGGATCTGGGAGGCTGGCTCAGCAACTGAGGATCTGGGAGGGTGGCCCAGCAACTGAGGATCAGGGTGGCTGGCCCAGCAACTGAGGATCTGGGAGGGTGGCCCAGCAACTGAGGATCAGGGTGGCTGGCCCAGCAACTGAGGATCTGGGAGGCTGGCCCAGCAACTGAGGATCTGGGAGGCTGGCCCAGCAACTGAGGATCAGGGTGGCTGGCCCAGCAACTGAGGATCTGGGAGGCTGGCCCAGCAACTGAGGATCAGGGTGGCTGGTCCAGCAACTGAGGATCTGGGAGGCTGGCCCAGCAACTTGAGGATACCCTACAAATAAGCACCATGAGCCATTCCTAAAGAACTCGATGATTAATAAACACGAGAAAGGCCCCTCTCACCGTAGGATTAGTAACCTTGAACAGAGTCTCCTGCAGTTCCCGAACTTTTTTAGCGTACTCAACTGACAGGTGATAGAGTTTGGTGCAGATTTTCTCTACCGACTCTTTAGCAGCCTCCTCAATATGCGGCTGGCAGGTTCGTTTCAGATGAGCCAACCGCTCCAGACAGTCTTCGTAGGTTGGCATTTTGGCCTGCCGCAGGAACTGATAGGTCTGCTCCACGTTCCATTTGACAATTTTGCGACTCTCCGGGTTGGCTACGCGCGACTCAATCATGGCCTGCAGCGGGTGGATGGTCATCAGGTTATGCTGAGCAGGGCTTCAGGTGAATTTACTAAATGAGACCAACTACAGTGCTTATGGAAACACATTAGATAAGAAATAACACACAGTGATTAAATATGAGAACTAGTGCACTCGTACTAAACCTAAGAAAGAGCCACTTATTAACCCAAAGGAAATGGCACTGATTGACCTCCCCCCTCCCAAAAGAAATGGCCCCGATTGACCCCCTAAGAGAAATGGCACCGATTGAACCCCCAAGAGAAATGGGACCGATTGAACCCCCAAGAGAAATGGCACTGATTGACCCTCGAGAGAAATGGCACCCATTGACTCCCCTAAAGAAATGGCACCCATTGACTCCCCTAAAGAAATGGCACCCATTGACTCCCCTAAAGAAATGGCACCCATTGACTCCCCTAAATAAATGGCACTCATTGACCCTTGAGAGAAATGGCACGCATTGACTCCCCTAGAGAAATGGCACTCATTGACCCTTGAGAGAAATGGCACCCATTGACTCCCCTAGGAAATGATACTCATTGACCCTCGAGAGAAATGGCACCCATTGATCCCCCTAGAGAAATGACACTCATTGACCCTCGAGAGAAATGACACCCATTGACCCCCCCTAAAGAAATGGCACCCATTGATCCCCCTAGAGAAATGACACTCATTGACCCTCGACAGAAATGGCACCTATTGACCCCCCCCCCCTAAAAAATGGCACTCATTGACCCTTGAGAGAAATGGCACGCATTGACTCCCCTAAATAAATGGCACTCATTGACCCTTGAGAGAAATGGCACGCATTGACTCCCCTAAAGAAATTGCACTCATTGACCCTCGAGAGAAATGGCACTCATTGACTCCCCTTGAGAAATGATACTCATTGACCCATAGGCTTTATGAGAATCTTACAAGACTTAAAAGAAGAAAAGAAAAAATGAATAGCAAAGAAAGTAAATAATCTTAGAAAATAAATATTCACATACACACACTGTGCTACTACAAGTAGTTTACTAACCTTGGACGCCTCAGCATACCGATAAAGCTGCTTCTTAGCATCGGCGCTAAGCTTAGGCCGGCATAGTCGCACAGGCAAATCGTTGATAATCTCTCTAAACAGAGCATAGCTCAATTCGTTATCGCAGTCGCTAGGAAACAGCGGATCCGAGCCTTTGTCGCTCAGGTATCGCTCAATTAACCAACGATTGAAACTGTCAGGCGGCGGTTGAATATTTTCCCTACTGACACACAGCTCCGAATAGTGCTGGCGCAGCTTCGCGATTAGCTGGGCCCTTAGTAGCTCAGTTTCCGGATGAGGCTGGAACAGTCTCCGGGGTGGCCGTTCCAGCGTCACGCAGTTGCTGTGCACGCTGAAGTTCCAGGCTGCGTCTGAGGGGGCAACAGCAGGGCAATGGGCCAAGCTTATGGGAAATGCACAGGCGTGACGAGTGACAGTTTGACAATTGGAGAGTGACAATTGACGAGTGACAGTTTGACAATTGGAGAGTGACAATTGACGAGTGACAGTTTGACAATTGGAGAGTGACTATTGACGAGTGACAGTTTGACAATTGGAGAGTGACAACTGACGAGTGACAATTTGACAATTGGAGAGTGACAATTTGATGTTAAAGAGTGACAATCGACGAGTGACAATTTGACAATTCGAGAGTGACAATTTGATATTAAAGAGTGACAATTGACGAGTGACAGTTTGACAATTGGAGAGTGACAATTGCCGAGTGACAATTTGATATTGGAGAGTGACAATTGACGAGTGACAGTTTGACAATTGGAGAGTGACAATTGCCGAGTGACAATTTGACAATTGGAGAGTGACAATTGACGAGTGACAGTTTGACAATTGGAGAGTGACAATTGACGAGTAACAGTTTGACAATTGGAGAGTGACAATTTGATGTTAAAGAGTGACAATCGACGAGTGACAATTTGACAATTCGAGAGTGACAATTTGATATTAAAGAGTGACAATTGACGAGTGACAGTTTGACAATTGGAGAGTGAAAATTGACGAGTGACAATTTGATATTGGAGAGTGACAATTGACGAGTGACAGTTTGACAATTGGAGAGTGACAATTGCCGAGTGACAGTTTGACAATTGGAGAGTGACAATTGACGAGTGACAATTTGACAATTGGAGTGACAATTTGATATTAAAGAGTGACAATTGACGAGTGACAATTTGACAATTCGAGAGTGACAATTTGATATTAAAGAGTGACAATTGACGAGTGACAATTTGACAATTGGAGAGTGACAATTGCCGAGTGACGATTTGATATTGGAGAGTTGATATTGAAGTATTGCGCCACACGCTAAGCCGATTAGGATTTACAAAATCCGAGAGGATAAAATACTACTAAACGTATAATAGATCAGACGATTTTTCTGTACCTAGCTAATCCCAAAAATGGTTTTACTGTCACGCGCAAACGGTTTAGCAGCATAAGCCTAGGCTAATTTAACATTTTAGGCTAGATATTTTTCAGCAGAGAAACCTAAACTAAAAAAACTATAATCTGAAAGTCGGCTGAATCAGGATGTGACAGACACTGCATTAAGATGCGACAGACACTGTATTATGATGTGACAGACACTATCAGGATGTGACAGTCCCTGTTCAGGATGTGATAAGCTGTATAAGGATGTGACAGCCACTGTATAAGGATGTGACAGACACTATCAGGATGTGACTGCCACTATATTAGGATTTGACAGCCACTGCATCAGGATGTGACAGCCACTGCATCAGGATGTGACAGCAACTGCATCAGGATGTGACAGACACTTTATCAATGATGGGACAGTCAGTTTTTAATCTCTTTACCAAGCGCCTGAGGACCACCAAAGCTTGGTCGCTTTGGAGCCGACGGTCCCTGCTGATGATGCTGATGGTGATGGTTGGGCACAGCAGCCGCCGGATCAGACAGGGTGCGTTTCACCCCGGGCAGTGCGGCAGTAGGCGGTTCCCACAGAGACTGATTAGTAAGCTTATTAAAATAGTAGGGCCGATTTTCGCGCTTAGACCAGAATTTCCTCCAGCCAGCAGCTAGCAGCTCTTCGCTGAGATCGTGAGAAGTGGCGCCGCTTCCTCCAACGCCTGCGGCGCCTCCCCCGGTGGCGCCAAAACCGGCGGCGCCCGGACTTCGAAACGGAGCGCCGGGAGCACCGCCGGGAGTCAACGGCGACGTGACGCAAGTTGAATCGAACGACGACGCGGTTGAAGAGCTGGACGGATGTCGTTCAGTGCGAATCGGCGCCAGAGGCGGCGGCGACGTGGTTGTCGACGAAGATGCCGACGGATCGACTGCGGACAGCAACGGCGGCTGCTGCTCGGCCTGTCCCGAAGCCGGCGTCTCTGCTGCTGTGCTCGGAGGCGCATCGGTTGCCATGGGAAACGCGGATCAAATATTGATTAGACAAATAGATGCCGTTATTGAATAGGACGTCTTGTCAGGTTTTAAAATGAGATTAAAACATTGCGTATTTGCATGAAATTAATTTCGAATACATTATCAGTCCCAGTAAAAATGACAAGATGGCTGGATAAGTAACAATTCTTGCAAACTTAACTCAAACAAAAATCTAACAAATTGAGAAAAAACACATTGGAGTAGCCTCAACTGTAGATACATTTTGATGGAATAAGTTATTAAGGGTAAATAATTGGTGAATAAATAAATATTTTAAATATTCACTCTATAAAATTGCAAATTATTGAACTTTAACCAGCCAGTGCAATATAGTTTTCCACAAAAATGTAGCAAAAATGAAGGAAAGTAATGAGGCTAAGGCACTGCCCAAAGCCAATTCAGACAACCAACTGTTTAAGAGACAGATCTTCTACTACCTACAAGAAATTTGATAGGTGAAAGAGGCATTTGACAGGCCTAGCCTAGCAGCAATGGTTTTCTATTGCAATAATGCACATTTATTAATTCAAAATCAATCATCTGCGTTACTTTCCAGATCTGGCTACCACAAGATTTCTGGCTCTTTCCAAAAGTAAAAATGGAGTTTTTGGGAATTCAGCTTGCTGGAATGAATTTAAATACATTGTGAGAGGCCTCCTAGCAGAAGCCTTTGTCCTGGCACTCACGAGGTGCATTATGCTTGCATTAGACTTGGAGGAGGGGCTATATTTAAAAATTATTGTGTACCTACTTGAGGAGCTTAGATATGAGATCACTGACATCTGTTTTTTAAAAACAGATAAGAATTACCTATAAAAATAGCAATTTTTTTTTCTATAGTCTCCCACATTTTAGGCCTAAAATTGACTTATTTAGGCATATATGTACAACCCCCCTGATTTACACTGGCCACGTGACTTACTTTTTGACCAAAAATGTGACTTAACTATGAAAGAAACCCTAAAGCAAATAAATGCAATTTTGGGTAAATGGCAGGAGTAACTATGGCTGTCTTATTAAGGATTATTATATATTATATATTATATATTATTATTATATATTATATATTATATAGTTAAAAAATGATATTAAGCTTAAGCATAAAAACGATTGGTCAAATAAAAAAGGTATGTTAAATTAGCATTCAGCAAAAAACTAGTTTTCAGCAAAATAATCATACTACACTTGTTTTTAGGCAAAATTTGAACAAAATTGGTTGAGCCTTTTAGGAGACAATTGATTTCCTACAAACAAACAAGCAATATTTTCATTTTTAGTATATGGATATATTATAAAAGTAATAAAAAAATAGGGATAACTATACAAACTAAAGGTTTTGTAACTTTTTTTAGTTTACAATTTTTTATAAAGTAAGTTGTTTTTTACTTAGGCAAGGGCAAGTAAGATTTAGTATAGGTGGATGGACTAATAAAATAGAGTGCAAATTATAAATGGTTTTTAATTTTTGAATTATTGCTTCTAATATATTAATACAATAGGAATTTCTATTAGATCTTTATTAATGTACCAGTAATTTTATAGTACATTAATGTACTATTAATTTACCTAAAAAATTTTCCTATGACAAAAAAATATAGCCATTTTGCTATTCTGCTTCTTAGGCTTATAGGCAATGACTAGGCCCCACTTTGGAAGGGTCTCTATCCTGAAGAAGGGCACCTCTACAAGCCTTGACAACCAACGCAGCATCGCACTGGAGTGCCCACTGCCAAAGCTGCTGAATGCAGTGTTGTGCAATTGGCTCCTTCCTGTCCTGAACTCGCCGCTGCTTGGGCTACAAAGCAGCTTCAGGCCAGGCAGATCCACCACAGAGCAGATTGTCAAAACCTGCAAGACTCATCTTCAAGCCATGTCTATTGTCTTTTATTGACTTCTGGAAGGCCTTCAACTCTGTCAGCAAGATGGCTTTAGCCTGGCTCCTGGCTCAGTATGGCATATTGGCATCCCCAACACCTTGGTGATGGCAGTTATGGACCTATACCACAACTCCAAGGCATTTGTTGACTCTAGCAATGGCCTTATGGACAAGTTTGATACCACTTCCGGGGTGCTGCAAGGGGACCTGTTATCTCCCCTGCTTTTCATTCTAGCTGTTGACTACATCCTGCACTGCTGCCTTCGAGACAACAACAGCTTTATCCTTGCACCTCAGCATAGCTCCTGTCACACTGCTGTGATGCTCGCAGCCCTTGCCTACACTAATAACATTGCGCTGCTATGCCAAGACCCTATAGCAGCCCAGCATACTCTTACTTGACTCTCCAAAGAAGGCACTCGGATCGGCCTGCAGATTAATGCAGGCAAGATGGAGATACTGCATGTGGGTGCTGACAATGCCCCACTGCTGACCCTGCCGAATGGCAAGGCCATCTCAATGTGCAGTGACTTCTGGTACTTAGGCACCCTCGTGATGAGCCCAGAGGCGATCATCGTGGACAGGAGGACCCAGGCCTGGCACGCCATGCACGAGTATGGGACAACCTGAAGATTCACCTGTTCCTCGCTGTCATAGAGCCAAACCTTCTCTATGGCATGGAGGCTGTCCTGATGACAACCACGCAAAAGCGGGCCCTGGACATGATGCACTGCAACCTGCTGCGCAAGGTGCTAGGCGTGTGCTACTGGCAATCCTCCTGATGGCCCAGCTGATGGCAAGATCAAAATCGCCATCCCTTAGTGCCACCCTTCGCCAGCGCTGCTAGGCCCTGCTGGGACACTTCCTGCAACAGTTTGCCCACAAGGGCAACAACCTGCTTAGACTGGCTGTTCTACACCCACCAATCAAAAGGTTCTGCCGCAGCCAAGGACAGACCCAGACCCTTTGAGGCACTTGTTTCCAACCTAGAGGCAATTGGACTGACTTCCCAGACTGCTGCAACCTGCCCTGCCCCTTTTTTCTGCAATCGTATGCACACTAGTGCCCCCCCGGGCCCCAACCCTAGCATTGTTGTAATGTAATACTAGGCCCTATATAAAAATAACATGCTTTGGGTTTGCTATTTAGGCCCTATATGCTTAAAATCTTATATAGCGAGTCCCATGAGCTATATACAAGGTAGGAAAAATTGAAAAAATGTAAAAAAGGTATTAACTTTAAAAATGAATAAAATAAAAACTATACATAGTATAAAAATTAAAAAAGCCACAATATAAACTAAAAAGCTGATGAATGCTATGCTACTTTCTAGTGAGTGTCTGATTGTTTAAATTGTGCAAGTATGAGAAAAGTTACACTAGGTCAAACTTTATACATTTTGTACTTAATTTATAAAATGAAGCCAAAAATGGGAAAAACATATGCTTCTAGAAAATTGAAAATCATTGCAAAAGTGAAAGACTATAACACAAGGTAGTGAACACAATGGAATATAAACATATTTGACTACAAAAAACTGAAAAAAAATTTTCTAAAATTTTTTCATGTATCCCTATAAGAGGCCAGCAAAATTTTGTTTTTGAGTTTTTGTCCTTTGAAAAACCATCGATGGAACTTTTGAATGATGCTTTCTATTATACTAGCAACATAGTTTCTAATGTTGAAAACTGCTTGTTAATATGTATTCCCACATTTACACAATACTAATTCAAAGTTTGAGCCAAAATACATGTAAACTGCCATTTAAAATAGAAAATGTTGTGCAATTTTTTTCAAATATGCATCGATGGTGTTTTTTTCTTCTGTTTTATTATCTAAACTGGCAACAAACAAGACGAAACAATGATCTCATTGCCAGCTCTTCCCGCAACTCCAGTGATGGCACCAATGTTTTGGGTAAACAGCAGGAGTAAGTTTACCACTGCTTCATAGGAAAGTGACTCGTCACCTTATTAGTCAAATAGATTTTGAGTTAACTATCAAGTTTCATTGCATTGGACATTATATGTGCATATAAGTATGTATGTACATGAATACAATGGCTGTACAACTTACTTTTTAATCGAAAAAAACTTAACTATAAAAAAAGGATGGGCATAGTTAACGTCATGTTTGGGTAAACGGTGGGAGTAACTATGACTGTATTATAAGGGCTAAATGCCTCGTCAGCTAATCAGTACTACTTTTTTGAAATGTTTTGAATATGCATTTTTGCAGCTTACCTTGGCTGGGCCCCTTGCCAGCCAGCTGGATCGGCTTGCTGTTACATCTGGATGATCTATATAAGGACAAAACAGGCTTAATTATGGTATAAGGGTTGAAATTCTCTATATGGCATATTTTTATTTTGAGAATAAAAGAAAAACTATTACTTATATTTTTCAAAGGACTAATGCAAAATAATCTACAAGAAAAATGCTAAAAATGACATATAAAGAATGAAAATCCATTGAATAGTTCAAAAGTTATGTTAATTATAACTTGGAAAATCAGACCTTTGAGCAAAAATGATCACAGTGCCAGGCAGCCAAGGTCTGAACCGCGCCAGACATCTACCCGTACCACGCCAAAGCCAGTCCCCAGGATCAGTGATTTGGTTCAATTAGTCAGTCAATGGCTTGCATCAATCGATGTTGACCTGGCCCTTTGTTGCCGCCAGTTGCCGAAGCACCTGCCATGCCGCCGCGCGCCGCCGCCACATGCCATGCCACCGCGCGCTGCGCTGCCGCCAGGCCAATCTGCGCTGGACGCCATCTGCCAAAATGCCCATGCGCTGCAATCAGGCAGTGCCTTATGGGAAAATTGCATTACGGAAGTATAAAAAAATATGACACTAAAAGTGTTATAACTTTTTTATTACTTGACCAAAATTCAAAAGTGAGGTGTCTTTTTACTCATACATACAAGATCTAGCCCTTTCCAATCATACTACATAATAAAAAATGAGAAAGTTACAAGTTTTAAAATGAATAAAATCTGGTTATCTTCAAGTTTTGTTCGTTTAATTCCAACACCCACCCCCACCACCCTTAAATAAAGGGCAAAAATAATTCCGGAAATAATTAAACAAACGAAACTTGAAGATTGCCTAAAATCTCACTGGACCCACTAACTTATGCAACCATATTAGTTTTACGTATGCATTAGAGAAAGAAATGTTTTGTTATTTATACAGCCACTGGAGAAATAACAACTGCCTATTTAAAGGGTAGGCATAGTTTAAAGCCATAAAGGGACAAAACTGGATGCTTAATTTAATACAGTGTGTCAACATGTCAATTAAAATAAAAAAATCAAATATATTATTATTATTAAGCCTCTACATTCTCTATAATGTGCCTAGGGAAGGGGCTATATTTGATTTGCCATGCCATGCCAGTGCCAGGTATCCAGTCAATCCGGCGCCAATGAATCAGGCGATGGCATGTATAGTAGCATGCCATGAGTCATGACATGACAGCAAATACAAAAGTTTATAAAACTTGATGGTATCGCCTCGGGTGAATGGAAACTAAACAAATTTTAGCACCAAAATATTTTGTGAAAAGTGGTTGTCACTGCTACCATTCTATTTAACATAAACAGAAAACACGTCTAGGTATTAAAAAATACTGCTTTAATAACCGCAAAAGCCGGCCTGCTGGAAGTTTTTTTTCCATGAAAAACATTTATGTTCGTAATTACTCGTTAAAGAGTAAACAAGAAGAGCCTGTATAACAAACATTAACATTTGTCAGCTGTGATAAAATTTTTAATTTTTTTAATCGAACTTTAATTTTTAAGCAGTTTCTAGAAAGGGCTACTAAAAACATTTAATTAAAAAACGGTGATTTGTACATACGCGTTACAATATCAAATTCCAGGATCCAGTGCAATTCAAATTCGAGTCATTCCATATTGAATGAAGAAGAAAGTAAAGTGTTGTTTGGTGTGCCTACTAGGCCCTAATCTTAGTACCAGAGGTTAGACTGCAGGCTAGCTAGCTGCATTTCGTTAATCGTTATCGTTAATAGTACCCACTACAGCCGTTAATTTTTTGTTGCAATTATTATAATATATTCTTTCTTTCGGTCTATCAATTATGTAATAATTTATAAAGGCTTGTGTGCCAGTCTGCCAGGCCAGAGTGTAGATTTAGCCTAACAAAAGAAAAAACACTGGCTGAGTGACTTTTTGTGAACAATAAAGTGTTTATAAGCACTTATTAGTCCGAAACTATTGTTCAGATAAACTAAGAAAGAAAAACTAAAAATAGAGTCAAGTCATAGGTCTACTCTGTCTAGTCTAGTAGTATTGATAGCAGATAGGTGTAATTAAATAAACACAGCAGCATTTTCATTTTCTACTGAACAAAGAGCAACAGCCAAAGCTTGATATGAATAAAGTAAATGTTTTTGGACATAAAAGTGGGACACTAGGAAAGGTCAACAAAGTGTTTGATATAGAAACTGGGTAAGCTTTTAATGACTTTTATTTGTTTTATCAATTTTATTAGGCCTAATATATGTTCTCTAAAATTAGGCCTTTGTTATATTATATTATGCTATGTTATAATTTATAAAATAGGCTCAGTTAATGGTATTCTTTAACCTTATGTCCTTATAAAGTTTTAATACCTATAGTATAGGTCAATTTACCACACTCAAGAAAGTGTAACATGTGCACGGGAATATATTTTAGCATATTTTTGGAGTATGCACTGTGCACAAAGCTAAAAAATATGAATTTGTGCGACGAGGCCTACATTTGTTTATTGACAAATACATAGGCCTAGCTAGAGTATCAATGTGCTGTAACAAAAAAACTTAATAAAAGTCCAATTAAAATGAAAGTAAAAAAACAGATACATTTTTATACCTTTTGCAGGCTTATTTTAACTCAAAACTTTGTGCTTTATTTTAGTCCACATAGAAAATTGTTAAAAAAATAGTTTAAACTAAATAGTAAAATCCTATTTTGAATTTTATTATTTGTTTCACTTACCAAGAAACAAATTTTTAATTAATATGCTTGGAAAAAACAATCTAAAAGCATATTTTACATATTGCATTTGCAGATTATACATTTAGATGACTCATTATAAGCTAATTTTTTTATCTGCTTTTTCTATATGCCACTGTATGCTAAAAACTTCTGCTAAGCCTTTGTTGTGTGCCATGTGCGCTACTTTGTGCACATTTTTCATTGATATGTGCCGGAATTTTCTGCCATAATGTACACCTTCCTGAGTATGGCCAATTTAATACTATAATATAATATTAATCATTAATAGAAGTAAGAAGTAAAAAAGAAAATAATAATAATTGGACTAGTTATAGCCAGTTGTAAAAATCCTACTTAGGCTATATTATAGCTTATTAAAGCACAGTCCTTATATTCACTTTCACTATATCTAAATATACTAAATCTCTAATATTTGTATGCTTGCTTGCTTGCTTGAATGTCTATAACGCTCTAGAGAGAGCAATAATATCCTAAATAAACAATTTGTTAATAGTATATTACTAGCCATTTAGCCCCTTGCTGGGGGGAGGGGGCTCAAAAATGAAGCTAAGTGGTTTTTATTTTGGCCCAAGAGTAACCTTACTAATTATCCAAAATGTTCCATTATTCAAAAATTATTTTTTCTTATTTTTGGCAAAACTAAATTGCCATGAATCAAAACTTTCATCAGCCAAAAAAAGTTTCCTTAATTAGTCCAAAACCATTTTCTCAATCAGCAAATAGTGCTTATCCTTTCAAGCATAAACTCTTTACTTAATGCATATCATCATTGGCCTAGGCATATTCTGGTCCGCAGCAAGAGCTCCATATGCCAATTCCTAAGAGTCTTAGATCTCTATTTATTAGCCAAACTCAAAGAACCAAACTTTAAATAAATATGCCAGTATTTCCTATTAGAAGAAATAAGTATCATTTATATATACTGTTTTATTATCTGAATTAAATGAGCTATTTCAGCCATATTACTTGACAATCTAATAATTGCTCAACAACCCAACCCCTCCCCCCAACAATCAAGCTATCTCCCATGAGCCTTGATATCTCAGCAATTCCCCAGTAGACCTTGACACCTGAGTAATTTCCCCAGTAAGCTTTGGCATCTCAGAAATTCCCTCAGTAAGCCTTGACATCTCAGAAATTCCCTCAGTAAGCCTTGATACCCCAAAAACCAAACCCCCTCCCCCAAGAATTCAGCAATCCCCTTATGAGGCTTGATAGCCAAGCAATTTATTCATGAGCCTTGTCAACTCAGCGATTCCCCCATGAGCTTCTCCTATTCCCCCGACTCCCATTACTAAGATGGGAATCTTAGTAATTCCCATCTTAGAAAGTCTTTAATTGATGCTTGATAGAGTGGTTATTCTATGATTGAACAAAACTGACCCAAAGCCTCAAACCCTAACCCATAAGTGAGTCTTGGCATTTTAGCAATTCCCCCCTCCCATTAGCCTTGGGCCTTAGCATTAAAGTAACTTTCTCCTAGGCTTTGAAATCAGTTTATTTGTTTAGCAGCATCATCTGCAGTTAGTAGCAAAGTAGAAATTTCAAACTTTCATAGAGCTAGGCAATACCCATTGATGGGATCAGTAGTATACAAAGCAGTTTTTTACAAACCAAATTTGCTTAGCAACTTATGCCAAATGTCAAAAATAGCTCCTTGAGTGTGGCTTGCTAATTAATCAAAAAATATTCCAATTAGTCAAGGCACAAGCCACAAATGAATTATTTATTTAATTTTTAATTATCTGCCAGGGAGGCAGACTTGAACCTTGGACCTCATGCCTAGCCTAAACCTAAACCTAGTCCTAGTGCCTTCACTGTAGTTATTCCGCCTACTGATGGGAGGGCGCAAAAATCAGCCATATATTCTTCAGCACTGCAGTCAAATACATAGCAGTGATAGGCCGCTCAGTGTGCACAGGTTTGGTGCTGGCAGAGCCAATGCACAATTAAGAGAAATCTATAAATAGCAATTGTCTATGCAGTCCGCCATTCAGCCAGGGTCAGAAGAATGTACACACGCAGCCACTGGGCATTATTTTGATATTGACATTGATATTGTAGCTTATATGTTACTAAGGTGTCTTTTCCCTAGAGCATATTGTTTAGGGCAGTCTCCCACTCTCTTAGTCCTGGTGTGTCTCCAGTGATTCTAATTCAATTTTATCACAAGGCTTCTTTTTTATTAATTTTTAGGCTGCAGCTTGTAGTGCAAAACAGTGGATACAGCAGTGGACAAAGGGCGCATCCTCAGGTTGGCCATTTCACCCAGGTAGCTTTTGATCAGTCTGGGCAGCGCCTTCTGGCTGCCGATCATCTCGGCCACTTTTATCTGTTCGACTTTGGACGCGGCAGGTGTGTGTAAACTTTTTAAAATTATGCTTGCTTGGAAGTCTCAGATACAATTCGCTAGTCTCTTTCATCTAATGGGTCAGTGAGCTCTCCCCAGCGGCTCGCACCACGACAGCCCTGCTCAGCAACATTAGTTTGGAGCTTCTGTGTCAGGGCCGTTGTTAATGTGTGCGCTCTACTCTCTCCCCACGAGAGGGGTTGTAGGGACTGTACTGTAGCCAGGGGTTCGATTCCCGATCCCACTCGGAACACTTAACTCTGCATTCCTTCAGTTCACCCAGCTGTAAAATGGGTGCCAGCATTAGCTGGGGATAATTGAGGGTGTGTGTGTGTGTGTGGCGACCCCCCAGTCCTTGGAATAGCTGCGGCTGAGCTGTCGGTTGCACATCTGCCTATTAGGGCAGGTGTAATCAATTATTATATTATTATATTATCTGTCCCCAGATTCGAGCACGTCCTGCACACCCGTCACCCGTGCACTGCGCTCTCCTTCGGCCTCCGAGATCGTCGCCAATTTCTCGCCGCCTTAGCCGACGGCGATGTCCGCCTGCTGGCAATCGGGCAGAGCGGCTCGGGGCCCGCCAGCGAGCTGGCAAGTCTCAGCGGGCACTCTGCCGCGGTTACTGGCATCAGCCCTCATTCTGGCGGTCGCTACGTGCTCACCACAGATCCCGACGTCACCCTGCTGTGGGATGTCGACGCTCGGTCTAGACTGCGTCGGTTGAGCGTACGCGAAGATGTGCAGTTATTGCTAGCCAGCTTTGTGCCAACTAGGAATTTGATCTTGACCGCCTTTCGCGACGACAGCCTGTTTCTGTGGGACTCGGAGACGCTGCAGTGCAGGGGTCAGCTGCCCACTCCGCCGCCGCCTCTGCAGCTGTCCGGATTGTCCACTGGCGCTGAGGGTAAGTGGCTGGATGCCAATATGTCAGACGGGATTATCTCTGGTGCGGTTCTTGCTTTTTTAATCCTGTGACTCTTTGTTCTTTTCTGATGATCGTTTTCCTCTTATTTCAGGCCTAAGACTTTGTTTTGATATTTTCCAGCCCATTGTTCTCCTATTGTTCAGGCTCTTTGTTCTGGTGTTATTCCAACTCTTTATTCTGATGTTTTTCCAACTTAGTCCGACTCTGTTCTGGTACTATTCAGGCTCTTTGTTCTAATACCTATTGTTCCAACTCTTTGTTCTGGTATTATTCAGGCTCTTTGTTCCTGTTTTATTCAGGCTCTTTGTTCTGGTACCTATTGTTCCGACTCTTTGTTCCGAACTATTCGACTCTTTGTTCCGACTCTATTATTCCGACTCTTTGTTCTGGTGTTTTTCCGACTCTTTGTTCTGGTGTTTTTCCGACTCTGGTCTGGTACCTAATATTCCGACTCTTTGTTGTGGTACTCCTTTATGTGTCACTCCTTTAAACGTGGCAATAATCGATCCGTCAGTCTTTGTTTAACCTATCACTCATTTATGTATTCAATATGCTTTCTCTTAGATTTTCACTCAATTTTGACTCGCTACTCGCTAACCAGTCATTCCCTCTGGCAAAATATCCACAGCCGAGCTGGGCCCTCGCTATCGCAGCCTGGACTTCACACCCGACGGTCGCCAGCTTGTAGCCTGCGGTCGAACTCGACAGGTGCACGTGTGGGATCTGGATAGCCTGCAGATGGCCAGGGTTCTGGAGCTGCCAGCTAGTGTGGGAATGCAGCTCTGCCCGCTAAGACAGGTGATGAGGGAGTGCAGCTGGATTCATTTATCAGATTTTGTAGGTTCAGGTGATTGGGTTTCAGATTTTGTAGGTTCAGGTGATTGGGTTTCAGATTTTGTAGGTTCAGGTGATTGGGTTTCAGATTTTGTAGGTTCAGGTGATTGGGTTTCAGATTTTGTAGGTTCAGGTGATTTGGTGTCAGATTTTGTAGGTTCAGGTGATTGGGTTTCAGATTTTGTAGGTTCAGGTGATTGGGTTTCAGGTTTTGTAGGTTCAGGTGATTTGGTTTCAGGTTTTGTAGGTTCAGGTGATTGGGTTTCAGGTTTTGTAGGTTCAGGTGATTTGGTTTCAGGTTTTGTAGGTTCAGGTGATTGGGTTTCAGGTTTTGTAGGTTCAGGTTTGCAGACTCCATGTGAAATATGAATTTACTTTGACCTCTTCACACCTGTCAGGTGGCCTTTGCCAGTTCGTCTGACGCTGTCAGATCCGTGAATTTGCCTGAAACTGAAGCTGATGCTGGATTGAAATCTTCATCTTCGGCCCAGCATCAGCGCCGGTCACTTGCTCTACTAGCCGTGGCGCATTCGGGCGGCGTTGTCTGCGTCAGCCTGGGCGCCGGCGGCGGCAGGTCATCCGGTGCAACCCTGACCAATCGGCTGCAATCTGCCGATAGTCACGTGACCAGACTGGCCGTGACAAAAGATCGCCTAGCATTGGTAAGCTCTGGGCAGCTGTTGATCCACTGCCTGACTACCGCGCTGAGACCCGAATCTGCCAGGGCGGCCATGAGTGCCAGGGCGGCCGCCAATGCCGCAGCTGCTGCCGCGGCGGCCGCTGATGCCGCAGCCTGGCCGGCGGCTGAGCCCGTGACGGATCGGACAGACCGGACTGCTGCGACAGCTACCGACTCCGGCGGAGACACTGGCAGGACTTATACGATTGTGTCTGGCAGGGCTGCTGTTGCTGGGGGCGGAGGTAAGAACGTCTCACATCTCAGCAATTCCCACATGAGCCTTGACATCTCAGCAATTCCCCCGTGAGCCTTGACATCTCAGCAATTCCCCCATGAGCCTTGACATCTCAGCAATTCCCACATGAGCCTTGACATCTCAGCAATTCCCACATGAGCCTTGACATCTCAGCAATTCCCACATGAGCCTTGACATCTCAGCAATTCCCCCCATGAGCCTTGACATCTTAGCAATTCCCCCATGAGCCTTGACATCTCAGCAATTCCCACATGAGCCTTGACATCTCAGCAATTCCCCCTATGAGCCTTGACCTCTTAGCAATTCCCCCCATGAGCCTTGACATCTTAGCAATTCCCCCCATGAGCCTTGACCTCTTAGCAATTCCCCCTATGAGCCTTGACCTCTTAGCAATTCCCCCCATGAGCCTTGACCTCTTAGCAATTCCCCCATGAGCCTTGACATCTTAGCAATTCCCCCATGAGCCTTGGCATCTCAGCAACTCCCCCTGTTCGGCCTACCATTTACCTACAGTTTCAATGTATTTTATTTCATCAAATACAGTACAGAGTAGGCAAACTAATATATATGCACTTCAAATACTTCATTTCAGTGTCTCCAACAAAGTCTTCAAAGCAGCAATCGCAGCAACAGCAGCAGCAGCAGTTGCCGCAGCCTCAGCCGCTAAATCGCAAGAGGCTGCGAGCCATACTGCAGGAATTCGGGCAGTTTCCTGGAAAATACCGCCTATTAATTTGGAAGACTCTGCTTCAACTGCCAGAGAACACCGCCGCTTTTAATGCGCTCTATAACAAAGGCATCCATCCCGCGTTTCTCACTCTGCAAGACCGATTCCCTCTGCGTAGCAACAAGCTAGGCAGGGTGTTGCAACGGTCTTTGAGCTGTGTAGCTTTCTGGAGTCCTCTGTTTGGCGAGGCCGACTATCTGCCTTTGCTAGCGTTTCCGTTCGTTAAACTGTTTCAAAATAGTCAACTGCACTCCATGGAAGTGCTCATGACTGTGCTCACTAACTGGTGCGGTCATTGGTTCGAATATTTTCCTAATCCGCCATTGAATATTCTGGCAATCATTGAGAATCTAATTGCCTATCACGATAAGGAGCTCTATGCTCACCTGTGCGCCAGGGGTGTCACCTCGGAGATTCTGGCTTGGCCGCTGTTGCAGACTCTGCTTACGGAAGTACTGACTAGAGAAGAATGGCTTTCCGTGTGGGACTGCCTGCTGTGCCATCCGCCAGGCTATCTGCTGTACTTTGTGGCCGGGTTTACTCTGCTGAGTAGGGGGCCGCTGCTGCGCGCTACTGAGGTTTGTTAATAAGTAGTATCTATGGTGTGCTTAAGTGTGAACCGTTTTCTTAATGCTCGTTCAAAGATTTATGTTTCAACTGTGGGCTTTTGGATACAAATTATGTAAATTTGTTATCTGCAATATGCGATTTGGATCTACAATACGGAATTCGGGATCCGCAATATGGGATTCGGGATTTGCAATATGGGATTCAGGATCTGCAATATGGGATTCGGGATCTGCAATATGGGATTCGGGATTTGCAATATGGGATTCAGGATCTGCAATATGGGATTCGGGATCTGCAATATGGGATTCAGGATCTGCAATATAGGATTCGAGATCTGCAATATGGGATTCGGGATCTGCAATATGGGATTCGGGATCTTCAATATGGGATTCAGGATCTGCAATATAGGATTCGAGATCTGCAATATGGGATTCGGGATCTGCGATATGGGATTCGGGATCTGCAATATGGGATTCGGGATCTGCAATATAGGATTCGAGATCTGCAATATGGGATTCGGGATCTGCAATATGGGATTCGGGATCTTCAATATGGGATTCAGGATCTGCAATATAGGATTCAGGATCTGCAATATGGGATTCGGGATCTAAAATAAGGGATTCGGGATCTGCAATACGGAATTCGGGATCTGCGATATGGGATTCGGGATCTGCAATATGGGATTCGGGATCTGCAATACGGAATTCGGGATCTGCGATATGGGATTCGGGATCTGCAATATGGGATTCGGGATCTGCAATATAGGATTCGAGATCTGCAATATGGGATTCGGGATCTGCAATATGGGATTCGGGATCTTCAATATGGGATTCAGGATCTGCAATATAGGATTCAGGATCTGCAATATGGGATTCGGGATCTAAAATAAGGCATTCGGGATCTCCAAAATTGGATTCGAGATCTAAAATAAGGCATTCGGGATCTCCAAAATTGGATTCGAGATCTAAAATAGGGCATTCGGGATCTCCAAAATGGGATTCGGGATCTGAAATATGAAATTCGGGATCTACAATATGAGATTCGGGATCTGCTATATGGGATTCGAAATCTACAATATGGGATCCGGGATCTACAATATGGGATCCAAGATTTAGAATATCTGATTCGGGATCTGGCAATAAAGAATCTTTGCATCTAGGATTTAGCTATCTGATACAAGCTTAGGTACAAGATTAGTGAGTAACTTAGGGATTTAATCAATAGAAATCGATATCAATGCACACAGGTGCGCGAATTCGAGCTGTACTATCGCCAGCCCGGTTGCCTAGGCGCCAGGGATCTGGTGAAGCAGGCCCGCCAGCTCAGGACTCGAACTCCGCCCGAGATCTGTCCCTGTCGTCTGTTGCCCGCATTCGCACCGCTGGGCGGGCCGCAGTACCCGCTGTTCAATCGCTATCCGGTGTTTATTGTGGACTATCAGGTTGGTGGTGCTACTTGTATAATTCCCATCTTGGCTTAAAATAAAAATTAAAGCAATTAACCTTGGGAATGCCCCTTAGCGATAAACAATGGGAATTCATCTTAACGATAAACCTTGGGAATTCCCCTTAGCAATAAACCTTGGGAATTCCCCTTAGCAATAAACCTTGGGAATTCCCTTTAGCGGTAAACCTTGGGAATTCCCCTTAGCAATAAACCTTGGGAATTCCCCTTAGCAATAAACCTTGGGAATTCCCTTTAGCGGTAAACCTTGGGAATTCCCCTTAGCAATAAACCTTGGGAATTCCCCTTAGCAATAAACCTTGGGAATTCCCCTTAGCAATAAACCTTGGGAATTCCTCTTAGCGGTAAACCTTGGGAATTCCCCTTAGCGATAAGCCTTGGGAATTCCCCTTAGCGGTAAACCTTAGGAATTCCCCTTAGCGATAAGCCTTGTGAGTTCCTAAATTTTAGGAATATTTTTAGGAATTCCTCCTAAAAATGAACGTTGGGGAATTCTGCTAACAGTGAACCTTCTGGAATTCCCCCTAACAATAAACCTTAAATAATTTTTTAGAAATCAAAATTAAAAACCATCTTTAAAGTTAAACTAAATGAGAAATATGTCAAAGTTTAAATTAAAGCCTTTCTAGAGTTCCAGCCTTTGTAAGGAATTCCCCGATTGGTTCCTAAAAAAATACCCCCTGAACTCATGCAGGTGCGCGAACGCGACCGACTCCGCGAAGAGGAGCGACGCTACCTGGAGGAGCGCAGGGCCCTGGAAACAGCCCAGCGTCGTTCGGAGACTCAACGAGCTGAAGAGGCCGCCTGGTGCCGCCAACAGGAGCTCCTGCTGGCTGCCGAGGAGCGTCGCCGAGCGATGCTCGCCCAGGAGGAGACAACTCTACGCGAGCAGCGGCGCCAACTGGCAGCAGAGCAGCGTCGGGCCCGAGTTGACGAGTTGGCCGCTCTCACTGCTCAACGACAACGACTGCGAGCGCTGCAGTCCCGGCATCGTCAGGTTGAAGCTCAACGCTTAGGCGACCAGCTGGGCCGTCGGCAGCGACAGACTGCCGCGGCTGATCTTGAAGATGACATCATAGACGACGAAGCTGACGGCCTTGACGATGACTACGATGACAACGGCTCGCCGGGACTGATGCCGCAGTCTGGCGGCGCCAGCGCCGGCTTCGGCTTGGTCTCCGAGCTGGAAGGCGTCTGCCAGGACAATGGTCGCCTAGAAGCCGACGTTGGTCGCCTATTGGACCGGCTGCAGGCCGCTAGAGACCGGCTGAAAACCAGCGGTAGTGCCGCGGTCAGGAAGCAAAAATCCGCTCTTAATGCTGGCACTGCCGCGTCCCTGCAAGCCGCTGTAGCGGCCGCCGCTGCTAACGCTGAAGGTCATGACGATGACGATGCGACTACCACGACCAGTCAATCTAGCTACTGAGGCGCTGAGCTTTGAGGGGTGATCCAATAAGTAGGAAAAATAATCAAGTGCGAATATGGATGACAATATTGTCTATGGCTTTGAGTGGAGAGTGAATTGGCAGTATTGTCTATGGCTTTGAGTGGAGAGTGAATTGGCAGTATTGTCTATGGCTTTGAGTGGAGAGTGAATGGCAATATTGTCTATGGCTTTGAGTGGAGAGTGAATTGGCAGTATTGTCTATGGCTTTGAGTGGAGAGTAAATGGCAATATTGTCTATGGCTTTGAGTGGAGAGTGAATGGCAATATTGTCTATGGCTTTGAGTGGAGAGTGAATTGGCAGTATTGTCTATGGCTTTGAGTGGAGAGTGAATTGGCAGTATTGTCTATGGCTTTGAGTGGAGAGTGAATGGCAATATTGTCTATGACTTTGAGTGGAGAGTGAATGGCAGTATTGTCTATGGCTTTAAGTGGAGAGTGAATGGCAATATTGTCTATGGCTTTGAGTGGAGAGTGAATGGCAATATTGTCTGGCTTTGAGTGGAGAGTGAATGGCAGTATTGTCTATGGCTTTGAGTGGAGAGTGAATGGCAATATTGTCTGGCTTTGAGTGGAGAGTGAATGGCAGTATTGTCTATGGCTTTGAGTGGAGAGTGAATGGCAATATTGTCTGGCTTTGAGTGGAGAGTGAATGGCAATATTGTCTGGCTTTGAGTGGAGAGTGAATGGCAATATTGTCTGGCTTTGAGTGGAGAGTGAATGGCAATATTGTCTGGCTTTGAGTGGAGAGTGAATGGCAATATTGTCTGGCTTTGAGTGGAGAGTGAATGGCAATATTGTCTGGCTTTGAGTGGAGAGTGAATGGCAATATTGTCTGGCTTTGAGTGGAGAGTGAATGGCAATATTGTCTGGCTGGCTTTGAGTGGAGATTGAATGGCAGTATAGAGTTCTCTTCATTGGATTTCAATAGCTATATTAACTAAATGTAGACATTTTCATTGTTTTAATTGTTTGTAAAGAATACAGTTAATTAAATAATGAATGGAATTTTATTGTCAATAATGTCAACAGCCTCCGTTCCATTCTTTGCTTATTTTTAATGCCAATTATTTCTACTGTCTTGTTTGCTTTTTTGCGAATTTTCTTTTAGTGTGTAATTCATTAGAATAGATAGTATCCAGCCTACTAAGGACAAGTAGTATAATAAGGTATCGTCAGCAGTACTCTATAATATTAATAATACAAATAATTACAATAAATCTCACACATTGCATTCCAAACGCTGCTGTGCATAGCGGGTTACAAATACATGTTTTTCAATTACAAACTTATGTGTCTGAAGTAGCTTTTCTATGTATGAAATTTGCATCACTGAGTGATTCAACAGTACATATTTAATAATATTTGTCTTTTAGAGCATTTAAAGCCCTATTTCCAACATAATTTTATTGCAAAAGACTAAACTTATTGCAGGTCTGCTTTTTACAATTGATCGGCTGGTCCAACCTGTATGTACCGAATATGCTACTTAAATTTGTCGACGCACAAGTAGTAACATACGAATATTTGCTGTGCGCTTTTTCATTTAATAAATCAATCGATTTTGTTTTATTATTGCTTTAATATGGCCTCCTGTTGTAAATTTCATATAAAATTAAAATAGGCTTGTCCCAACGCGACTAAACCCCCCATCCCACTACTCTCAGTGCTTTACTCTGCCCCGATCTAAGCAGATTATCCCCGATGTCCCACAAACTAGCCGCTCTAATTTATTAAGAAGAGTTAACTTCATTTGCTTTCTGAACCGCAACAGCATTGCTGCATGGAGTTGAGTTATCAAAGACAGACAATTGTTCAGTCATATTGACCGGCTAAACTATGGCAGAATCTGCAGACGAATCGTCAGTCAGTGACAGCCTCGATGCAGGCCATGCCGCTAGTAAGAGAGCTGGTAAAGAAAAGCGCTCGCCCAAGCGCTACCACTGCCCGGACTGTCCACCGTTCAGCAACGCCTACGACAACGGATTCCGTCAGAAGAAGCAACTGGCCGCTCACCGAGCTGTGGTGCACAAAGCGTCAAGCCTGTGCCTGCCGTGTCCTCATCCTGGCTGTCATCGACTGTTCGTCTGCCAGTCGAAGCTGGCCCGGCATCAGCGTCGGCACGCCGTTCGTCGGTGCCCCGACTGCGACGCTGAATTTGTCGGCTACAGCGCTCTGCGTCGGCATCGCGCTTTGGAGCATCCGGCAGAGATTGACTGTCCACAGTGCGGCGTCCGTCTGGCTTGCAAAGCCCTGCTAAAAGGCCACTTGAACTCGGCGCATTGCTCTAATAGTTCCACTGAAGCTGGACCGTCAACTCCTCGGCATTCTTGTCCTTACGTTGGCTGCGGCAAAGCGTACACTCTAGCTAGAAATTTGCAGCAGCACATTCGATCGCGTCATCTTGGAGTCAGATTTCCTTGTCCAAGGCCAGGATGCAGTTATAGTCTGTGCACTCAGCAGAAACTGAAGCTGCATTTGACGCTGCACGATCAGGTGATTTCTAAACATCTTTTCAGAATATTAGTCTCAGAGAGTATTGAGGTCGCCTTGGATGGACTGCCAAATCCATGTTTTTTAATACATCGGTCACAACGGGTTTTTTGTCTATGGCCACAACGTGTTTGATGCACAACAACCTACGTGCGTCGTCCGGAATGTTCTGACAAGTTCTCACACAAAAAGAAATCGGCACATTTCTTCTATGATTTCTTTAAATTATTCAGATAATCTCTAAAATCTCTAATAAATGCTCTCCTTAGATTATTATAGATTAGGACAATGATTAAATTTTCACGAGTGGCGAGCCACTAGTCACTCAAATTAATCATTTTCTGTGACAAAACCACTTGTACCATTGTCTACCTCCAAAACCATAGACAATCTACCATTGTTTGTCTCCAGAACCATAGACACAATCTACCATTGTCTGTCTCCAGAACCATAGACACAATATACCATTGTCTATCTCCAGAACCATAGACACAATCTAAAATTATTGCACACATGACTGCGCCTTTGACGTCACTAGCTTTGCAGTTAGCTCAGTCTATGGTACAAGTTCGGGTGTCTTCGAAGATTCAACGATGCATTTAACACAATAAACGCACTGTGTCATGCAAAAATTTAAAGTATACGCTGACTTTTTTGTTCCGCAGGGCCGGGTGATGCCGCCGCCTCGGCAAGCTCGCAAGAAAAAGTCTCGCAAAGCTGAAACGCCCAGTAGAATTGGCCTACTGGCCAAAGAAGACAGTCGCGCTTCGAAGCGGAGGAAGCGCAATCAAATAAGTCGCGAACGTCAGCGACTAGATTCCAATGCTTCGTCAGTTGAGTCGGCGAATTCATCGGGCGCCGGGCACGAGAGTGACAACAGTCTGGTTAGGCTGGTGGTCTGAGGCTTGACATTTCAATAACTGTTAGGACTATCGGCATTTTTAGTATGAAACTTCGTATTGCGTATTTAAGACGCTTAAATATCAGGATATTAATGAATAAATGCAATTGATGCAACTGCTTGAATTTGTACTCTAACAAAAGCTTTTATGATTCGGCTTCAATATTTATTTTATTTGATTGTCTTTAGTCCGTCTTGAATTTAGCTTTTCAGTAAGTAAGTATACTGGCTCCTACTGTAGAATGTTCAAGCCCTTTTAAGGTTGTATTTAAAACAAAAATTGAAGTAGCTTGTATTTTTCGCGTATTATTGAGATAAGTCTAGTTTATTTTTTATAACATGGGTAAACATATAATGCAGTAAAAAGTACCTGTCGTACTCGTAAAAGACACTAAATATTGCTTAGACATAATCATATCGGAATAAAGTTAAATCAGTATTTATCCAAAAATGTGCTTTGTCGAAGCTTTTGAAGGTCATTCTGAAGGACAACAGACTTTTTAAAATCACGTTCTCAGAGGGTCCATGTGTTTGTTTCGCAATTTCTAGATTGACAAAAATTATGAATTTGCACAAAGTAGACAATTTAGAAATTTTAATTTCCTACTCATTACTATTCGTACTTTAGCGCAAGTCAAAAAGTTTTTAGACACTCATCAAATCTCTACATCTGTTCATTTGGTTTAAGCAAAAAATTACACGCAAAAGAACTATGTGCAAAAAAGTCAGAACTAAAATTTCTTTATCGGCCCAATGGTAAACCATGTAAACAATTTACTTTGGATTAACCAGATTCAAAGGAGAGATCCAAAATGAGGAAAATGGGCTGAGTTAATGCTGTAAAGATTAAGTCTTAGTAAAACTTTCGACCATAGACTAGACTAGAGGCAGCAGTTGTCTTGAGTGTAGCGTTCTGCCACCCTGGATTAAGTCAACTTCTGAGATCACACTGACTGCAAAAAGGCACTGTACACTTACATAAGTGTACATGTATGTTTACTTATGTAATCAGCAACAGCTTAACCCCCCCCACAACTCACGCTGCCACACGGGCCAAAACTTTCTTGCCATCGGGAAAGGAACTGAAAGAGGGGATGTTTCGCAAAGCGATCCGCACATTTAAACAGGCCGTCAGATGCTCTCCAGACATGAACCCCATCGAGCAAGTCTACGGGACCTTCGTAAAGCGAAGAGTTCAGTAGGGAGCCCCGCAGAATGCTGAACAGTTTGCACAGGCGGTTCTGAATGCCTGGCAGTACCAGACATCCTTAACTTAGCGTCCGTTGAAGGGGCTGGGGTTAGCTGTCGCTGAATATATATATACTAAAGGAAAACAAAACAAAGCAGACATATTATAGTTAATGGAGGGAATAAGGATTGCTTAAATTAGACTGTGACGTACGCAGGAAGGTTTGCCCATCATCATCAGACTTTCACTCCGTATGTCACAGACTTTATTTAAGCATCCACGAAAGTAGAAAAGCTATTTGCTCATCAAATAATCGTAAAATACAGTTAATTGTGTATGCAGTGCCAAGGTGGTTAATCATACCTAGAGATTTCACGCTAATTAAGAAGTCATTGCTGGAAACTGACAATCTATGATTCCACTGGATCTGATTGAAAGATGACCCGATATTTGCATCAAAGGAGAAGCGAACTTAAGCACTGACATAAAGCCTGAAGCTGAGCTCCGGACCAAAGCGATGCGATCGGTAACTAGTCAGGCCAGTTGGCCAAGACATGCCGAGAATCCAGGTCCCCTTACGCTCGTACCTGGATTCTCGACCGATTGCAGTCGGTCTTGCCCAGAGCAGAACTTTTACGCTTTATTTTTCGCTGCTTAAGTTTACATCTCTTTTATCTAAAATTAGTTCATTTCCAGCAATGAGCAACCTGTTTATGAGATACTAAATAGTTAAATTTTTTCTCAGCACCTGGCACAATCGGGTCTAAATAATGCAATGACTGAGCGGCAAAATGTCTTTAGCCAGTTTAGACTTGTCGAAGCTGTATTTCACTCGATAGCTTGTGTGAAGAAACCTGTGCACCCCGTATGTAACATTCCGGTTGATTGGTCGCATCTCGAATTTCCTGCTCGCTAGTAAATCGCAGTGCTTAATTTGCACCGGCTTCATGGTCTTGCGATGCTTTGAGCACTGATTTTTGGCGATGTTTTGAGCATACCCAGAATCCCAAATCGGTTGAAACTCGTCAGGATCGGCCAGGTGCAATTCGCCGCAATCAGCTTGACTAGAGTTTGACTTCGAACATTTGTCAAAGAAGTAATTCAGCATTAGCGGTCCAGTTATGTGAATTGCCTTGTTCGGGTCACCAAGGGTCCCAGTTTTCTTAGACCATTGCGATTGGAACCAGGGCGGCCAGGCGTTGAGCACGTATTCCAAGAATTTGTGACGGGCCTGCGTCATGAAGAGCGCATTGCTCAGTAGCTGAGTCCGCTTGTACATGTAGTAGATGTGCTCAATGGGCTCCTGCGACCACACAGCCGAGTATTGTAGCAAAAAGCTGCTAATATTTCTTAGCAAATTGACGTCCAAGTCGGAGTACACACCGCCGACATGGTGCAAGATGATCAGCCTGCCGATGTCAGACCTCATTATGCCGGCCTTTAGTTTCTGGTAAAACGGTCTGAGGCTCTGATAGTGCAAATCGAGTAGCTTGTTGATGTCTTTGTCCTCCCAGTACATGTAGGCGAAGGAATCTCCTAGCACTTTGCGCCACGAACGCAGCATTTTGTGGTGCTTCTTCAGTACTCTCTGATCGGCGTTGGTCCAGTGGATGACTGGCGGTATCCTGTTCGGGAACAGAGACTGGACGTCGCGACAGCGCACGCTTCCGTTTCTCAGCAGTGCCAGATTAGCAGCATCGGGTTTGTAGTCTGGTTGAAGCTTTACCATTGTCAGGACTCGCTCGAGTTTCGAACTATTCGATGACCTCGTCCAGAAAAGATGCTGTCCGATATAACTAGCTGATTTTCTTCCGCTACTCAGCCACATGGTAGCAACTATGCAAATCAGCAGAAGCAGAGAGAAGCGGAACAGCAGTCGAGTTAATTTACCGTGCTTGCTATAGAAGCCCATGCTTTGAAAGACGCGACATACCAGCATCATTTTAGCTGTCATCGCTCATAGCTGCAACATATTTTTAACGGTTAGGCTCTACAATTTTTCTTTGATTGAAGTGCACTCCATCGCAGAAGGTAGACAGCAAATTGGAATAAAAATTCGGCTCCGAGTCAGAAGGCAATTTTCACCTGAACAGAATCCTTGACGAGCAAACGAGGCAAAGAACTGGGAAAACTTTCAAACGCCTTCTTCCTTACTACTTCTCTGTCGCCTTTCTCCCGCCGCTTTTAATGTTTGCTTTAAGCCAGCCCTCCGATGCAGCGAGGGAGAGAGCTCGATTCTCGGTGTGAGCTTGGGAATAGGCTGCCGCTTTTTACTAGCTAAGTCTTCTTGGGAGGACGCATGAGGCAAGCAGACTGTACAGGACAGGCAGTGGGTAGAGAGGGAAGTGCTGAGTGGTGACAGGCAGAGCAGAAAAGCGTTCGTGGACGCGTTTGTCACCGATTGGCCAGAAATTAGCCGGAGTTTGCAGCTGCAGTGTTTTTAGCCCACGCATTTTTTAAAGAGTCGCGCATTTCAATAATGGTTTACAGTTGGAATGTCTATCTGCTCAGTCAGTGCACGTGCAGGCAGTGCGTGACGGCACGAGAATTGGTATTGTTACACGAATGGGAAAACCAAATTTACGATCTCAAAGCAGACTCCGATCCTAGTTGGCTGCAAACCAAAACGCTAGGAATTATACAGTATATTTGCAAGGAGATCCGGTGGGTAGCTTTTTTATCAAAGCGGCAGAGTGACCCAAAAAGTTAATTATAGTCAATTTAGCTCTGGATAGATAATCACAAAATAATCAATTCATCAGCATTCAAGACCGTCGTGATAGACTTGTACAACAAGTCTTTGGGAAGATTTGATTCTTGTTTGTCTTTTCTTCAACTGTGAAGCAAAACTTTAGCGAAAATCGCTTTCTATTTCACTGAGCCTTGACTAAAGGAATGAAGATTTCTTATATTCAACTTCCTCACTTTAATTTCACTCGGCCCAGTACATGTCGATGTGACTAAATCCTGTTATTCTTGTACGAGCTTGTATATAAGAAAACATGCCTTGAAATGTGTGACGAATCTCTCCGTTTTCTGGTTCCGATAATCTATCGATCGATTTGTCCTTAAATTGCTCCATTTGCCGGATACTCGAGTAGGTCTTAGTTAAACTCGTGCTAATTGAACTTCCTGCTTTGAAGGAGCTCAACATGCTGCTACTTCCCTGCTATCTTTCCTGAAGAGTCTTTTTAACGCCGTCTTAGACCAACTTGTAATAGTACTACCAAAGATTGTAATAATCTTATATTTTAGTTTGAAATATAGCTACCGGAATCCATTGCCAGCGTTTATTTTTCTTACAATCGATCCGTCTGGCAAAATGCATCTTTCTCTAAGCGTTTTAAATTGTCTTAATATTCACTCTTCTAAATGTAAACATATGCTTTCTAGAAATAAAATTTACTCGAGCTTCGAACTATTCGATGATGGCCTCGTCCAGGAGTGATTCTGTCTGATATATCTAGCAGACGAGCCTGATTTTCTTTCTCTACTCAGCCACATGGTTGCAAAGATGCTCATCAGCAGAAACAGAGAGAAGCGAAACAGCAGTCGACGCATTGTTCACATTGTTCCTTTCCGATCGTGTAGTATCGTTCCTAAACGCTGAAGCAAGTGTTGTAGTCTTTTGGTTAGCTATACCATTTTGCAGCCTAGTTAATACTGCGAGCGTGCATTAACACTGAGCTGTTGTGTATGCTCTAATTTTACTGTTGCGTATACAACGCTTGTTAATTTTAATCAGTTCATTTGTTTTATGCATTACAGTGCTTATGTCTATGTGCTTGACTTGAGTGCTCTTATTGAGCTTCGACTAAAAGAGAAAGAAATAACAAGTCACGGCTGCAGGATAAAATGTAAAGTACGCTGGTAACTCGCTTCAATTAAACATCACGGACTTCGATTTTTAATATCGTTAATTTAGAAGAGTCAATCGAGACTGGAATTATAGTCATCGTAGAAGAAGCAGAGGACATAACATGAGCATCTTAGCCTTCCAGCCCATGCAATCTGACATAAGCATCTCCAGTGCGTCGCCGTTTGAAGAAGACGAGTTACCAGGGTCGCAAAGTAGTCTGTGAAGAGTAAACTTCCTGTTCAGTATTAACTTGTAGTTACATGTAGAATTCAGACTGCTTTATTTTACTGTATTTGACGATTTAATTCTTTTTATTCTGAACTTCCCCCTGTAAATCTAATAATAAAACTGAACGTGCATGAACAATGAAAAAGCTCCCGCATCTGCTAACCTATCGCAGTTTAGCCAGGGGGGAATAAAAATATCCGCTCTTTTGTCTTCCCCCTCTTTTAGCGCTGTATTTCACTGCTTGCTTCAAGCCCAGTTCTGCGAGATTGTGTGGGTAGAAGTGCTTTGGGCTGGGGAGTAGACTGAAGTTTTGTATGAGGCCATGCTGAATAGGGGTGGAGCAACCACTAGGCCAGCTTCACAGAGAGGCGGCTATGCAGTCAAGGACGGGGTTATAAATGAATTGCAATTTTCTATCACTCAGTTTAATCTTATTCGCAACTAAGCTGCTAATAAATTGCTAGATCGTCAGTAGGATACAAATGAAAAATGTTTGAGGCCTAACCATTGAAATTGCTTTAGCTTTCAGTTCCTTAGTTAAAAATTATTGATTTTGTCCGCAGAAAACCTGAGAGGTTTTAAGCCTTCGCTAGTCAGTCGACTAGCCATCTCCCCCCCCCCAGAGCAAGTGCACGCGACTCTGGAGCACGTGCTCCGTCTCTCTCCCATCCACCGTCCTCTTGCTAGCCAGCCTGCTGTAACCATGGCAATAGGCCCTCCCTTGCTAACAAACAGTGTTTCCTCAAGTTTGCCCCCTGCCTCTTCCCAACCTCTCTCTCGGCAAGGAGGCCCAGACCCAGAACTTGGAGTTGTTATACTTTTCCCTGATCCCCCATCCCCCGTTCTCAAACAACTGTAGGATTTCACAGGGATAAAACCGAAACAGCTCGGAACTATCACTTGAGTGAAATCTGAGGCAGGGACCTGACTATTTTGTGTATAAACTCTAAAGTACTGCAGTCAGGCTACAAGTTGGTCTGGCTCTAGGCCTCCTTGCTCTCGGTCACTCTCGCTAAGCCCGTAGTCTCAGTCTCTCTCTCTCTCTCTCTCTCTCTCTCTCTCTCTCCCTCTTTCCCTCTCCCAGTCTGTTTCCAGCTTCCATACACGTTAATTTCGGCAAACTGTATTCTATGCAGCCCTCAAAGCAACGCGGTTGATTTTTTTGTCTGTCGGTTCTGCCCCACATTTCTTTGTTTTCACCTATATAACCAATAATAACCAATGTATATATATATATATATATATATATATATATACCAATATTATATAACCAATATTAACCAATTTATGGAACTGTTTCATACAGCTTTCTATATATATCCCATACGGTAATATATTCCATTCCGGGTAATCTCACTATTCAATTATTCATTTCATCCTGCATAGGTTTACTTTAGTTATCTACCTTGATATCGCATGCCACATAACCACCTTTTATGCTTGAAAAAATAAGCAAAAAGCATGTTTTTTCGATTTTTAAACCCTTAAGAATTTATCCATTTTTTAGTCAGGACACATAAATTGTCACGGATAAACTTCTGCAAGTTTCATGAAAATCATCTGAGCCGTTTTTCTAAAATCAATCACACAGAGAGACAACCTGTTCAACCGGTTCCTGATCAACCGGCTGGTGCAGACGGCACTTTTGCATGCTCGCGGTTCCTGCACGCGGTACTGAAACAAGCAATATTCCTCATATTAGTACACCTGGTGAGGAAGGTTAAATAGCTATCAGTATTGATTAAAACGGATAGGTAATTAGACCATTTTTTCTAGCCTCTATACGGATGATTAATCCTCTGCCATCAACTGAGCTCACGTCTCTTTCATTCATCGACTGTTTCTCTACACCCGTACCAACTGAGTCCTTTGCACTTCTTAAGCATTAATTAAACTCACGCGCTTTCTCCCAAACCTTCCATTATTCCCAGTGTCTCGCCTAACCTTCTCTCTGGCTCTTTCTTCTCTCGCAACAACATTTTCCGGGTGCATAGGGGGAGTCTTTGAGGCAAAGTTGAGAAAAAAGCTATGAAGTATTTTGCTTGCTCACCCCCCCCCCCATTCCCAAAAGCACATTCTAGTCTCAAATTTTCATTGGAATTCCGTCTAGAATGGTTGACAGTAATGTCGTTTCGTCTGCCATGAAATTTTTCATATTAAATTAATAATAATAATAATTGATTACACCTGCGGGCCTGCCCTAATTAGGCCAGATGTGCAGCTATTGCGCGGCGCATCTGAAGACTACGTGCGGCTGTTCAGTCTGGGGGTCGCCACACGCATCCTCAATTACCCACAGCTAATGCTGGCACTCAATTACCCACAGCTGGGTGAACTGAAGCAATGCAGAGTTAACTGGTTTGCTCATGAATACAAGTTGTTCCCGTGGGATCAGGAATCGAACCTCTGACCTTATAGTCGCGAATTCGACGCTCTGACCACAGGGCTACATGTCCCTTATTAAGTTAAAATAAAGAGTTTGAGTCTCAGTGGGAGCCTTCCCAATGGTTTTTTCTTATCTTTAGATGTTCAAAAGTACTAAAAAGTTCACGTAAGGGTACATATACATGTAATACATGTATACATGTACATATTCATCAGCCACTGCACACAGATTCACACACACATATGCATAGGTGTATAGATGTAAAGTACTCATCCGCGCGTTCTGAGGATCATCAGAACCAGAACGGGAGTGTCTCCTCTCCTTTCTCTCTCTCTCTCTCCCTCCCCACCCCAGCCCCCCACTCATTGTTTTACGTTTTTCACGTTTCCAACACAAGAGAAAAACATTTCCGGGTAAATCCACGTCATCGTATTCTGTATTTCTTTTAAGTTATTGTTTTCCACCGTTATGAATGACATCTCCTGCTGGGAAATGCAATTCATTTCGCCTCCCCGGCAGTAGTGCATGACCTCCCCGCCCATGCATTTTCCTTTGCCTTTCGAGGGGGTATTGAGTGATCCTCCCAGTGGGCGATTGCACTACCGCATGTCGTAGTCTTGGGGCTTGTTAGGGAATATTTTTTCTCAGCTCGCCCCTGCCCAAAAAACTGAGCTTTCACTCCCTGCCTCCGTGCCGGGCCTCTCCTGCTCTCTCTTTCTAGGAAATCGAGAAATTGTGCATTGTCGGTTTTCCTCTGCCCTAAGAGATCCATTAGTTGCGCGGAGACAAATGTCTGTCAATAGACTGAAGCCAGATACCAAAATATGAATACCTCGATCCTGCTGCAGCCAATTATTGAAGCAGACTGCAGTTTAGCTGCAATTGTGTTTGTAATTTAAAAGCTGTAAATTTAAAAGCTTTAATTAGCCCCCAAATTTAATTTTGATTAAAGTATAATTCAAAAAATCTGATTTCGCTACTTATAGTAGAGTGTATAGCAAATTGTCAGTAGCGTAAATTCGAACATTTGTAGCTGAAATCGAAATAAAACAATTTGATCTTTTTGACATTGTTAAAATTATGTTAGACGAGAAAAATGTCACATTAATTCTAGCTAAAACATGCATGTATACTAACATTGTTGCAACAACCCACACAACAAGGCCAACATGACAAGTGGTTTTGTCATGTAAATTGTTTTCTGGCTTAATGGCACTTCATGTTTCCGCCTATAAGTGGCCGGAGTCCACAAAGTTCTGAGCCTTTGAACAAAGGTGAGCAGAATATTTATGATTAGAGTTTTTGCCATCTCGAATTAGTCTTATCAAATAATTAACATCAAAGGAACTCCTACAATTGGATAAACAGCTCTACAGATCCTTTAAAGCCTTTCAACCAATCAGCGATGCGGCGGCTGCTTTAATTCTCCCGTAGTTAGAACTACGAGTACAGTTTGATAATTTTCCAGTAAGGCTTCCAGCTTCAGGGTCTATAATTGCAGCCAGAGAATAGCCTATATTATAGCAATTAAGGCGGCTGAATGCATCAGCTCAAAGAAGTGTTCCAGCGTTCCACTGTACACGGCTTGGCGCACGCCGCCAACGCGCATAGTAGGTTGGGCGAGATCTTCTGGGCCACGCTCTGCTTCAGCGGCCTGCTAGCATTCCTGTACAATGTGTCCTTCACTCTGCAGCACTATCACTCCTTGCCGATGCTGACCTCGTACTTTAGCAACGCTGAGTTCACTGACTGGCCGGACTTTACATTTTGCAACCAGGTGCCAGTGAGCCTATCGGATCCTGACCAGCTGCAAGACTGGCAATTGAAACTGAATAACGCGTCGAGGTATCAAAACTCCAGCGCTATGATTGAGTTCTTTCGTCTGTTCCGCGAGAGCGAGATAGTCAACTCTAGCACGATTACTGACGACGATAGGCTGCTGGTGAATTTGACTCTTGCACTGTCCACAATGAGCTTTGCCGAGAAAGGCACCGACCCTCGACGGATGATCTTTCGCGTAGCTTACAACCGAGGTCAAAGGGCCATTGCGCTCAATGTGCAAATTGACAACAACAGCGAACTGCTGCACCTCACTGCAGAGAATGTCACCTCGACTACCTGGTTTGGCCGCTACCGCCTGCCGTGCCACACTATCCAGATCAAACGATTGGCCCCTCTGGCCAACGATACTCACCAGCTCGTGTCGATGTTCTTCTTCATCATGAACGACTTTCACTCGTATAAAAAGTTTAACTCGGCTTACTTTCACCAGGGCACCCGGATTTATCTTCACGACCCAGACACTGTGCCATCTGGAGAGGGCATCCTTATTGTACCCGGGCATTCCCAGCACATCAACTTCAAAGCCGTGGTCACTCACCACCTCAGAGAGAAGAGAAACTGTCGCGAATCCGAAGTCTACGTTGATATGTACGGCACCAGTCTGGAGCAGTCGCGTCGGGTGAAGCTGGACTACAACCTGTGCAAATTGTACGTGTCGGCCAAGCAGTACTATCAGTCCTGCCACTGCTACACACCGTTTCTGCCCGTGTTCAAATTCGACAATCTAACCCCGCACCTGTGCTTCAACATGACGGAGTACCCGAACGCCACTATACTGGAGAACGCTCTCTGCTTGGCTCGGGTCTACACGCAATTCTCCAACGAGGCCACATTCGAGCGGCTGCTAAGAGATGAGTGCTCGCACGTGAAGCAGACCATGTGCGTGCGAACCGAGTACAACACCGAGAGCTCGGACTACATGTGGCCGGAACTGTGGTCTGAGGATCTCAATTCTGCCCGGCTGAGTCTCATGCGGGTGAGTGTGGTTGCCTGCGGGCTTGCCTCTGTTGAGTGGAGAGGATAGCTTTGTCACCTGATACAGCTTTTGTGGGGGTAAAAAACCGTTTTAGTGTCGTTTTCTACTGTCTATAATTTATGCTTCGCTGCCCAGCCAAGAAGCGGAAAATTGATTTATTTTTAATGAAAGCTCCATCGCTTCAAGGTAAGAATTTTTACTCGAATTGAAAATTTAAGAATAACCCGATCTCCGTTTGAAATTTTAGCTGGGATTCTGCATTTTCCACACGCATAAGGACATCTGTTTAATTGGCATCCCAAATTTAATTGAAATGATCAGACCAGGGGCGTCGCCAACAGGGGTGGGGGACATGTCCCCCCCCGTAAAAGATCTGGGTGCCTGCGGCGCTAAATTGAGTGCCTGCGGCGCCTACATGAGTGCCTGCGGCGCCTACATGAGTGCCTGCGGCGCTAAATTGAGTGCCTGCGGCGCCTACATGAGTGCCTGCGGCGCCTACATGAGTGCCTGCGGCGCTAAATTGAGTGCCTGCGGCGCCTACATGAGTGCCTGCGGCGCCTACATGAGTGCCTGCGGCGCCTACATGAGTGCCTGCGGCGCCTACATGAGTGCCTGCGGCGCCTACATGAGTGCCTGCGGCGCCTACATGAGTGCCTGCGGCGCTAAAATGAGTGCCTGCGGCGCCTACATGAGTGCCTGCGGCGCTAAATTGAGTGCCTGCTGCGCCTACATGAGTGCCTGCGGCGCCTACATGAGTGCCTGCGGCGCCTACATGAGTGCCTGCGGCGCTAAATTGAGTGCCTGCGGCGCCTACATGAGTGCCTGCGGCGCTAAATTGAGTGCCTGCGGCGCCTACATGAGTGCCTGCGGCGCCTACATGAGTGCCTGCGGCGCCTACATGAGTGCCTGCGGCGCTAAAATGAGTGCCTGCGGCGCCTACATGAGTGCCTGCTGCGCCTACATGAGTGCCTGCGGCGCCTACATGAGTGCCTGCGGCGCCTACATGAGTGCCTGCGGCGCTAAATTGAGTGCCTGCGGCGCCTACATGAGTGCCTGCGGCGCTAAATTGAGTGCCTGCGGCGCCTACATGAGTGCCTGCCGCGCCTACATGAGTGCCTGCGGCGCCTACATGAGTGCCTGCGGCGCTAAAATGAGTGCCTGCGGCGCCTACATGAGTGCCTGCGGCGCCTACATGAGTGCCTGCGGCGCCTACATGAGTGCCTGCGGCGCCTACATGAGTGCCTGCGGCGCCTACATGAGTGCCTGCGGCGCCTACATGAGTGCCTGCGGCGCTAAAATGAGTGCCTGCGGCGCCTACATGAGTGCCTGCGGCGCCTACATGAGTGCCTGCGGCGCCTACATGAGTGCCTGCGGCGCCTACATGAGTGCCTGCGGCGCCTACATGAGTGCCTGCGGCGCCTACATGAGTGCCTGCGGCGCTAAAATGAGTGCCTGCGGCGCTAAATTGAGTGCCTGCGGCGCTAAAATGAGTGCCTGCGGCGCTAAATTGAGTGCTGACATACCGAATCTGAAAATAATGTACATGTAGGAATCCAGTCATGTACATGTACATGTAGAATTGTTGGCTTTGTCCCCCACCATAAAATCCATGGCGACGCCCCTGGATCAGACCCTGTCTCGGCGTTGTTCAGGTGTACAATGATACTCGTACAGTGCAGTTATTTCTTTGTCGGGTGTACATTTAGAAATCAGTGAGGGGTGAATTCAGAAATAAGTCAGGCGTACATTTAAAAAAAATAGTCAGGTGTGCAGGCGGGGGGGGAGGCGTAGGCCAGTAGTCCAGCGTGGTGTTCTTACGTTTCAGCTTGGCTCTGCTCGTGCAATTAACAATCTTAAAGGCCAACCCCCAAGGCACACATGCAGCCCCTGTCTTCAACTTTCAAAAATTAGTCACGCATACATTTAGAGAATTTTCACGTGTCCAATTTGTCGTTAGTTAGGTGTAGTACATTCAGATCTTGTTCAGGTGTAAGTAAGAGATGAGCAGCCATACATGGGAAGGATATAGCATCCATTAGATATCAGCTAGCAGCACAGCAGAACAGTTCAAATTCAGACAAATAATTAAAGTTCTTAGAAAAATTCAGTAAAATACTGACAGATTAGAAAATAGTTCTTAGAAGTTTGTTACTACGTGCTCTGGCGTTTCCGGAATTCTCCGCAATAACAGAAGTTTCATTACAGCACTAGGGGTTTAAAAATAAAAAAAATTATCTTGCTAATTAGATCGGGCGCAGAGGCGACAGTTTTATGGCTAGTACGGCTCTTGGTACTTGCCTGTCTGACAACTCCCTGTCGCTAATTACAGCCAGCTGTCTGGAAACTGTTTTACGACTCTCGGCAGCGAAGTTGTAGCTCAGTGAAACTCTAGTTTGCAGTTAAAAAAAGAAGAACAACTTTTTACGATGCAGCCTTCTCATCACATCGCCGATTAACTGCTTCTGGTCTGTGCGGCTTGCCTCACCCTATCCAACCCAACCTGACGTCCGTTTCGATGAAGTTCGAGTCAGATTCCTTCCAGTGTCTTTTCCAAGTTTGCCGGCTTGTTAGTAAATTTATGGGGAGCGAACGCTATGTAGCTCTGAAGGTATTACCAGTAATATCCTACGAAGTTCGCAAAGTGTAACAATTAAAGTATTTCGGGTTTATTGGTGTGGTTTTGGTATAGGTCCTCAGTAGATCCCACCGCTGCCACCAGGGAAGTACAGGCACTCACGTTGTGCGCCTCTTCTTTCGGAAGCCTTCTTAGTAGCGGTAGTAGAAGCTGTCAGCAGTCCCTTGGGGTCTCAGTCTTCGATGAGGTGAATAAGATCCTGTCGGGCTCAGTGGGTGGTTGGGAGGGCGGTGTCAGCCTCAGGCAGACTCGGTGGTCTGGGTTTAAGTTCAGACAATGTCAGACTTTAGATTCGGGCACTAGCGGAAACTTAAGATCGAGTGTCGGTCTGAGAGACAGTACAATAGAACTTAGACTGAAAACACAACACGGAAACACGGGTGAGGGGGCTCCCTAGGCTAACTTGTTATAGCCTAGGGAGCCCCATTGGCCCAGTGCCCAGCAAGATATTACGTGAGAAAACACGTGAGATCTATTTTTAGCAACTGACGTCAATGCTTTGCCTAGAAAGTAAAAAGAAAGGTTTTCATTTCTATACGCATACATCTGTGAGCTATAAATTCATGTATGTCATGTAGCTTTGTCCCCTAAATCTCTTTATTAAGACTTACTAAGCATTGGGAGGCAACGCAGACAAAATCTGCCACGTGACTAAATACGCTGCAGGAAAAAAGCATTGCGGGCAATTCGTCTGCGGGCAATTCTCGTGGACTCTAATATCACGCACTGCTGACTCAATCTTGAGTCTTATTCTTAGTGCTAGACACTTACTCACCCGAGGCTTGTCAACGGCTTATTACGCTCGTATTGAACTTGCTAATGGTGTTTGTCAGCTCGTAATCGTCTTATTTACGCTGTACACCCTTATGCTTTTGCAGTGCTAGCTAGTGTAAACTGCTCTCTTTATACTCCCTCCGTCATCTTGCAGCTGTGTATAATTGCGTCATTCAACTTTATTAGAATTATCGATTCTTAATGATTAAATTCCAGATAAGCCACCCCAAATACCACTGCAAAAGGCATGAATTCTTTCGCTGGTACTTCGCTAACTGACTCTGCAGTTAGCGGTTGATAAATGACATTCCTTCCGATAGATAAGTTTAAGAACGTTAAGACAATTTAAAAAATGATTTGATGTCTATGGTCTATAGCAGAATTTCTATACCATATTCTGCAGATTCAGAACAAGGACCACTAGAAGAAGAAGGAGGCGAGTGATATAAACCGTTTATTTGCACCGATGCAAATAAATTAAATTTACACTGAGACCATAGACGTTCGCCCAGGGCAATTGGGGGATACTTGCGCCTGGAGTTGGACTAAAGCTGCTACTCTCAGGTCTCAGGCATCACGAACTCGCAAACATTTTCTGCTAAATGACAAACGCTGTGCAATGTGCAATATCGGTTCCAGCAGTCGCTCGCCAATTTGGTTGATCGCACACAACAATCCAAAAACTGCTGTAAAATTTCAAAGAGACTCATTTTGAATTAGTGATATTTTTGTAACGTCCTGGGAGCTTTGGACAAAATGCTCTTCCCTGGCACCTGAGTCTCTTCTTCACTTCCCTTTTTTAGGCTTTCTCGCCTTCAACTTCCGTATTTTATTATTTTGCACACCTTCTCTCACTGTTGGTGAGGCACGCCACGCCGGCAAAAATCTGATTGCGCAGCTCACGCGACAGATGAACGTCACAGATTCTGTACTTCCTAGATTCTGTACTACCCTATAATTGGCAGGGAGGGACCAATGGCTTGTATCAGTATCATGGATTGGAGCTGAAATATGAAAAAGTCCACCAGCTGATCTGCTAATTAGGTTCTTGCTAAGAGCTAAGAATCCTATTCGCAAAAGGAATCGATAAAATTAGAAGTTTTACATTAAATAGAACTTGAAAGTACGTTGTAGCAGATGATGATTTTGCATTGGATATCAGATACCTTTATCTATTCATCTTTTCGCCCTCCGGCCAACAAAATGTTTGGCTACTTCATAACCGACTGCTTTCTGTTACGTATCATTATTGCTTGAGAATGAATCAGATTGCTAGCATTGATATCCATTCCTTTTCAGTCAGCAGTTCACTAACCGAAGGCATCAGCTGCAGTTGAGTTTTTTCCTTTAAAAATAATCTCAATGAAATGATTGCTAGATTGCTGTTTCAAAGCTTTGTCAGGAAATTTCCAAAGCTGATACAAACAAATCCAATATGTTGAGTTGTTAGGGCTCAGTGGGGAGGTTCTGAGTTGCCATAGTTCAAGGGGGTATTTGCTGAGTTGCAATGTTTTTTTGCGTGGTGCTGTTTTGTAATTTCTACGAGCCGTATTCTTTGATTTGTAACTCCCTTCATGGGGATAAGATTGTTTCCGGTATACTAAAACATTTTTTCTAGGTAGCTTCGTGGTTAGAGCGTCGGACTCACGGCGCAAAGGTCTGGGGTTCGATTCTCGATCCACTCGGAACTATTTGTGTCGTTGGGAAAGACACTTAACTCTACATTGCTTCAGTTCACCCAGCTGTAAAATGGATGCCAGCATTAGCTGGGGTAATTGAGGGTGTGTGTGGCGACCCCAAGTCGTAGGACTGAACAGCCGTACGCAGCCTTCAGATGCGCCGCGCAATAGCTGCGGCTGAGCTGTCGGTTGCACATCTGGCCCAATTGGGGCAGGTGTAATCAATGCTATCAATATTCTTATTAGGGGCATTTGTTGGATTCTAAAAATGGTAGAAAACGGTCCATTTCGCAGTATTTTGTTCCTCTACACCCTGTCGGTTAAATTGGTGAGCGGGTTTGAAGATTTTTTAAGACAGTGGAGCCAGTCAAGATGGAGACCGTTCCTTTACCTTGCTGTTTCACGTGATGGTGACCAAATAACTGAAGGGAAGAGAGAAATCGGTGGAAACTTACATTGTACCCGGGAAACTTGCAGTAAAGAAGCCCAATGATGGATGGATGGCTGGTGGTCACAGGAATAATGTCGACTTGCAGATAGTGACAGAGCACCGCTCTTTATGGGTAATTCATGCTGCACAACCAGGGACCAAAGTTTTAGGATAAGATGAAATATTTTTGACATAACCTTGGCGAGGTAATAATGGCTTTTGGATTGCGGAGTTGACTTCTATTGGTATGCAATGTAACTAATAACAGATTTAAAAATGTATATTGCTTCCCAAATTTCGTCTTATCGGATGAGCTAAATTCGACCCGCAAAGCCTCTCTATCCAGCCCTCGGGTCCTTTGAAACTTCCCAATAGCAATCTGGCCCGCTCAAGGTTTGTGTCCGCTCCCTTCTGTCTTATCTCCTCTCTCCTCTACTCTCCTTCTCATCTCTAATCTCTCCTCTCTCCTACCTTGCGCCTCTCCTTTCTCCTTTCTCCTATCTCTCAACTCTATTCACTCCTCTCTCCCTCCTCTGGGTCGCGGTCATGCACTGTAGGTTCTCTAAGTGGCCCTTGAGGTAAAAAAGGTTTTTCGACCCCTCCTGTTCTAAACGGACTTGCAGGCCTAAATTGGCCTCGTGGCCAAAATTTTGGTCGCAATTACAAAGTGGCCTGAAATTAAGAGCCACGCATCTACGCCAATTTGAGAGCTGCAAAGACGCAAAAGCCTTGGCTAAATGTCAAGCTGAAATTCAGCAGTGAGTACTTGATGTGCTTGTGTAATTTCAGAAAGTCACGTCTGCTTCAGCAAAATTCCTTATTATTCATTATTAGCAGAAATGAGCAGCCCACAGTCACTGTCGCGTCAGGCTTTGAATTCCTTTAAAAAAACCACCAGAGCGCTCAAGCTCAAAAGACGCCTTCCAACAAAAACAACCCTCATTCGAATACAAAATATAAAGTCATAGAAAATATTTGAATGACTTTTCTGACTTTTCACATTTGGTAGTATGCAGCGTTGGAAATCTTTCTTTGTTTATGCGTTCAGTGTTGATACTCTCGCGTCCCCCTCCCCCCATGTCTACCTTGGCTGTCTGTCTAGGCAGTCTAGCGACAGAATATTCGAAAAAGTGATCGCAGTTCAAATGCCAAACGCTAAGCGTATACAGCTATAGAGCTGCTATAGGAGGTATTATAACACAATCAAATCAGTTTTAACAGCATTTACGAGTACTTTTCTCTACTTTTCTCTGGATTCCTACAGAGTACGCGTGTTTTTGGACTTTCAATATTTCTCAGTAACCAAAAAAACAACAAATATACGAGTGTACGGTTTACTGACCCAACAGGCTATCTGGTAGGTAACTTTAGGTGGTCAGCAATTAGCAGCTTTGATCCAACTCAAACCATAACTCTCCTCCACTCTCTCCTCACCAGCCTAAGCTGTGGCCTCCTTGTGACGCAAGAATTGCACCACCACCCTGCGTCACTTGAGACTGCGATCTGGGAAAATTTGTCCACTGCTTGGTTTAGGTATCAAAAATTGAACATGTTGGAGAGTGTATGGATAGCCTATCAAATATTTCAACTGTAGATAACTGTAGTAGACTGTACAGTGGTCCTTGTTTTTCATAAGAATGCTCACCTTTCTATTAAAAACAACACTTGGTTGCTTTTTAAAGTGTTTTAAATTTTTCTATGAAAAAAATGTTTATGATTAACTATGGCAGAATCAGTTAAAGCTTATACTCAACTTTGGCAAAAGTGAACGAATTTGGGCAACACAGTCATCTGAAAGGCAAACTACAACAAACCAACGAGAAGAAAAGCAAGCTAAAAACGTAAACTTTTGATAAAGCAACTTTGCTGTCTCAGCTTCAGTAATCCAGATGGCCCTGTTGAAGTCACTCAAAAACCATTTGTGATCAATGTCACTGTAAGAGCATGGAATAGACAGCGGGGTCCATAGCTCAGCACGTGCTCGTGGCACTTCTGACATTTTTCAGGGGTGATGGAACGCTGCCTTAACTTGAGACGTCAGAACAGTAAGGCGACGACGTTGTAATGTCTCACCGACCTGCGCTGCAGCCTGCCTGTCCTGAAGCTCCTGCACTATGCGCGGGTCAGTCCCTTGCCTCTTCAGATCAGTCTTCAATCAGGAGAAGATCTGTCGCTAAAATCGAAGTCACTTCTGCCTAAGTCGAATGTACGCTTCAAATGATGCAGTTAACCATAGACATCTTGCCGGATTTCTAATGTTTTGTCTTTGGGCTAGCAAAAAATCGAAGTCACTTCTGCCAAAGTTGATCGAGATTGAATTGGTATATTACTACCAAACAGCCCAATTCTTTCGGGTAAAATGATAATCAATTTCAGTGAGTTTCAGACACTATCTCATTGAACCAGGGACGTCTGCCCATCTCCCATATCTTAGCCTATAAAATAGTCCGCTTTCTGCACGATAAAGCTAAGGCTAGAAACGCTTTCAAAACTGCATGAAAATCAATATGTCATTAGCGCTTAGGGGATTGAATGCTTGGCAATGCTTAGCTGAGTTATTGACCATACACACAGTTTAAGGAGATGAGAGACCGACGGGAGACTGTGGAGTGGAAAAACGAAAGAAAAAATAGGTCACTGCCTAATTATTTTTATGTACGCGCGAACAACATTAGTATGGAATAAGAACCACCCAGTCTCAAAAGCGGAGACTAGAATCATCTCCGATATGTAGCGTAAATCTTTCTGTAGAGGGGATATTTCTCATATAGACGATAAGTTGTTAAGTCAGCCTATCAACTCATCAACTTATCAACGAAGTAGTTGGGACCACAAACGTTCTGAATGGGGTGGGTGTAAAAGTGCAACAGCAGAATCCAAGCAAAATTTGAATAGCTGACAGATCTTAATTTCTGAGCAGAGATGTCCAATCAAGTTTGGGCATAGACTTGACCCTTTATGGCCACACGCTTGACTTCTGTCATATTAATCGATTTTGGGCCCATTTTGCTAGCTTCAAGTTACGCAAAGCTATCGTCCCAATATGACCCCGGCTTGAGCCATGGACTAATTTCTCAAGAGCTCGGCCTTGTGCACTTCGGTAGAAGTTAGATTTCACAATGAGCAGTTCTCGAGATTCCAAATGGAGATTGATCAGTTGGTCGAAAAAGAGGGCCCAACTCAACGTTCCTGTGATGTCAGAAACTGTGATCTTCCACTTTCTGCCGCCAATATTCACCATTTATCAATCCAGCCAGGGGCGGTCGCCATGGATTTTTATGGTGGAGGGCGACAAAGCCAAGAATTCAACATGACTAAATTTGGGCACTCAGTTTGGCGCCGCAGGAATTCATTTTAGCGCCGCAGGAATTCATTTTAGCGCCGCAGGCACTCCCTTTGGCGCCTCAGGCACTCCTTTTGGCGCCGCATGCACTCATTTTAGCGCCGCAGGCATACCTTTTCGCGCCTCAGGCACTCATTTTGGCGCCGCAGGCACTCATTTTAGCGCCGCAGGCACTCATTTTAGCGCCGCAGGCACTCATTTTAGCGCCGTAGGCACTCATTTTTGCGCCGAAGGCGCTATATTTTGGCGCCCTAAAGAAAAATGATTGATTACCACAACGACTCACAAGGTGGGTGGGCCGGGACAAAGCATTGGCATGCCCCCCCCAGAGCTTTTACTGTGGCACATGTCCCCCCTGTCCCGGTGGCGACGCGCCTGAATCCAGCTGAGAATTCATGTCACTGCTATCCAGCGTGAAGTCGCTGAGAGAAACTTGGCTCAATCAGCGTCCAACGTACATCACCAAGCAATAGAAAAATGGATAAAAAACTTGACTCCCAGAGAAATTTGCACGAATTAGAGAGTGTAGCGTCCTAATTTAGCTGTCTACGCTTAAATCTCTGGTTGAGGAGAGTGAATAAGATTGATGCATGCGCGAGATATTGCTGAGAATGCGGATTTAGAGTCCTATATCCAGTATTTATTGATACAGCAATTTATTGTATCCAGGATCACCCTCCTGGGAGGGTTGCAAAAGGTTTGATTTCCGATATGCATAGTTAATAATTCAAAGCCAATCGAATTTCAACTCGAACCAACGTCAGCAGTTGTTAGCAGTTTCTTTTTGCCAAAAGAGTCAGAAAATTGCTGCTGAAAATTAAATTTTAAGACCGACTTATGTCAATTCCAAGTGGCAATGCAAGCAATCTTCTTTTTGGCGCGAAGAATCGTCGCCTCGCACTAAGAAAAATGCCGAACCGGTTCTGGCAAACAGAACATTGGGGCGGCGTATCGCAGGAACTGTTCGACCCTCCCAGAGGATGACGCTGCCGACGCCCGGATCGGGGAGAAAAGTTCCAGTTTAAACAGTCCCTCGGGAGGAGAAAAGCCAGCCCGAATAAGGGATGCTTGACCGGTTCAGCTGGAACAAGGAGCTCTTAGATTTATTATCTGGATTTAACAGGGACTCTATAATATTTTGAACCAGCTTTATTATAATAAAACGCATTGCTGACTTTATTTATATTTGTACTACTTATGGTGCAAAGTCTGTAAAACAGATATTACTGTGCATTGATCTGTAACGATTCTAAAACGTTGATGACGCCATCCAATGCAACACTGCTGCATCCTATGCAGACGTAACCCAACGCAATGACCATTAACAGAATTATAAGAATATACTGCCAGTGGTCCTTGACCCCAGGGCGTCGCATTGATTTCATGGTAGGGGACAAAGCCAAGAATTCAACATGTAAATGTACATGACTAAATTTCTGCATTTTCATTTTTTAAAAATCGTGTTGTCAGCGCTCATTTAGGCGCCGCAGGTACTCATTTTGGCGCCGCAGGCACTCATTTTGGCGCCGCAGGCACTCATTTTGGCGCCGTAGGCATTCCTTTTAGAGCCGCAGGCACTCATTTTGGCGCCGTAGGCATTCCTTTTAGCGCCGCAGGCACTCATTTTGGCGCCGCAGGCATTCCTTTTAGCGCCGCAGGCACTCATTTTGGCGCCGCAGGCGCTTTATTTTGGCGCCCAAAAGAAAAATGATTGATTACCACAACGGGTCACAAGATGTGGTGGGGATTACAAAGCATTGGCATGTCCCCCATAGCTTTTACCGGGGGGGGGCATGTCCCCCCGGTCCCTCCATAGATGATGACGTCATACGTTGGCCGAAAGTCAGGGGAATATAAAAGTACCCATTTGCTAGCGACGTTCATGAATGTTGTAAACGCGCCGGCCGGACGTTGCCAACGTCTTATTGCTTTACAGGCATCGCTTGAAAGCAACAACTCAAGTCCAGGTTGGTTTCTATGAAATAAAAATCAAGAGCTCCATGGTCCTGGCGTTCTCCTAAGTCGGTTGGTCAGCTCAGCGGGGTGCGGAACGGCTGCGGCTGATAGTCAGATATAGATATCCCAATGGGAGAATCGAAACGTAGGGAAGAGGAAGGCGCGGGAAGAGAGAGAGAGTGTGTATGTGTGTGTGTGTGACTTTTCTCTCTCGATTCAGTTTGACTGACCTTCGAGATGTGTGAGGGAAATTGGCGAGAGAGAGGGGGGCTGAGAGAGTGAAAAGGGGGTCGCAATGTCAATCAATCCAGTTAATTCTTTCTAATATCCATACAAGGCAGCTCACCATCTAGTCCGTGACTATGGCAGGCATCAGCTTAAAAGCGAGTAGCCTTCGAAGTGAAAGTCAGACAGCAAATACAGAGTAGAGAGCTGGGGTGTTTTGCACTGACCTGAGCCAATTGATATCAACACAGATAACGTTTAGCAATACCAACTCATTTAGCTTGGTCATTGCGGACTACAAAATTGCCTGACTGCGTTGTCACGCCTGAATTGAAAATGTACTTTTCATGCAGCTAAGGAATTTCGCAAGTCAGCTATAGCTAAACAGTATTAGTCGCTAGTAGCTAAGCAGTTTCAATGCCGTTTTTATACAGTTTCAATGTAGTTTAACCTCAATTCAAATGCATTTTTAGATGAATCTTGATGGATTCATAAAAATATAAGATAAACTTGTTGTCAAGTAGAAAAGGCACGAGTTGATTTGGAGGCTTATTACAATATTAGTAGACAGATTTCGCACATATGCATATATTTTGGTATGTAATAAGTACGCTCGTACTTACATGTACACATTTGCCTTATTAATTCAGTGGCGATTCGGTGGGTCAACATCAGTGCTGTGTTCAGTGCTATGGCTATGGTATTTTGTCAGCCATATCGATTTTCCTATTTTCCACCTGGGGGGGGCTAGACTTGAGCAGTGTTGAGTGAAATTCTAGAAATCCGAATTTACACCGGCATAAACACACAGGCACATGATTAAGCTTCATCTACTGATTCTGCGTTTTCCTGTAGGAAAACTTAGGGTATCTTCGTGTCATTTTAAACAGTTTAAATGTATTTTAAACAGCTTAATCAACTGAATGCTTCATCAAAGCTCCAACATTCACGACTGAGAGAGATCACTCTCACGCGGATGCAGCAGTAGCTCATTGGCTAACTGGAATGACTCCCATTGTTAATTTCCGAGATTCTATTGTGTGCGTGGCCATATTAATTTGGGGCCTGTGCATGATAATTGACTCGGGTTTGGTCTGTGCGATTCAAATCCACAAGGGAATTTTTAAGAAACAGTGGGTATACTACTTGACGACTGTTACAACTGTTACACCCTGTGTGCTCAGGGGTTAGCGAATTGAGAACCAGCTGCTTGCCTCTTTGCGGATCAACTGCCTTGATTTGCGGCAGTGCTCAAAGCCCCCTGCAAACTACGCAACGAACCTACCTTTTACACGGAGCTCCTTCAACACACGACACTCCATTAACCTTTAAGTCATCCGTCTATCTTTCCCATCATTCCTACAGGACATCGCAGCTGAAGTGCTGAAGCTCAAAGACCCCAGCCTCACCTGGGAAGCGGCGGCAAACGAGACCCAAAGGCTATCGGTGCACAACATCAGTCGCATACTCCGCTCCGAATGCTCGGACGTCAATATTCGAGCTCGAAGCGTCTACTCCGACAAAGTGATTGAAAGTCCCGAATACCCATTCTCCCAGCTCATGTCGGACATTGGAGGGCTGCTGGGACTGTACCTGGGCCTGAGCATCGTAGGCTTATTCGAGTCGGTAGAGATGCTCCAAGCCTTGGTGCAGGGTCTGTACAAGCTGGGCAAGTCTTTCTGGTTGAGGCGTCGCTCTACCGAGTTGCGTCGTCATTATTCACTTTGCGGAGGCGGCGTCGACGGCGGCGGTGGCTGGACGATCTCCGACGGAGTTGTTCAGCTGCCGCGCCTGCCAGTGACCGTCGGAAGGGCCGCCGGCAACGGCGACCTGCCGGAAGCAAACAACTGCTCGGCAACTCTGCTAGACGAGCCCGGATCCGCGACCACCAGCACAACGGCCGTAGCCGGCACAAGCCTTCGCCCGGCGAGGTGCCTGTCCTGCGAGGACGTCTTTCATCACTGGAGGAGCCAATCGGTTCAACAGAACGATGAGGTCCAAATTGGATTCTAGTCATGAATTACAGACAAGCGCTCAGTGATACACGACGGGGTGGCACACAATCAAGACGGTTTCGTAGTGCAATTTATACATTTGACATCTATTTTGACTCCAAATCTCATTTAAATCAAGACAAAAAGTAGTTGAAAAAGTAACTTTTGGTCGTTAAGAGATTGTGAAAGTGACTCGATCTATAAATGAAAATCTGTTTTTTTGATAAAGATCGGACGAAAGTCGGACGTCTTCTCACCAAGGACCACTGTACAACCTTTGAGTCATGGGTAGACGGTCCTTGGGCGGAGCATTGTCGCAATAAAGGGTTTCCGCAGAGCCTCTAAAAACCGTCAGACGTTAACCCCCGGTATGCTCACGAATTGCAATGGAGATTTTGAGCTATAGCTGTATCTAGGAGACCCAGACATCTCTCTGGGGACTTAAGCATGCAACAAGCAATAGACACCCGATTAAATTCCTAAAATTCTTTTGTACGGCTTGAGAATAACTCTCTGTTTAGCTCTGTCTGCTTGCCTCTCGTTCATTTGCTATTCACTTTATCGCTCTCGCGCCTTTTCTCCTTGATTAAAATTCGTAATTTTTGTCGATTGCTATCACAACTGGGCAGCTGGTCAATGCCTTTTGGAATGATTGTAAGATTCTCTCTGAACTTCAGTCGGTACAGATGTATGCGATCCATCAGGCACTTTATTAGTAACAAAAAAATAATAGGCATATATTGCTCGATCTTCTCGTCTTTTGATTTGTCATTTGCACTCTTGTACTCTTTCTGTCCTCCTACAAGCACCCTCCCTCTATAATTTGATCCCCTCTTAACACTTCCTCCTCGCAACTTTTGGTGTTCCAACGAGAGCTATTTCTTTGTTTGTTTCATAAAAAAACCGTAAAATTGACAAAATATGGATTTGATTTGTGTCTTCATAATAACCCAGTTGCGATGCGATGGCTTTTTCTGGATTACTTGTGCAAGATAAATATTGTACTTTTGTATCTACCAGCTTATAAATGCTTGAATCAGTGTACGATTTGATTTTATTGATGAGCAGTGATCTTGCCACGATGCGACTGCAGACCTCAATGAGCGCTGCCCTCATCAAAGCTGGTGCAAAACCGTTTAACAGTTTCATCTTTATTTCTGAATCGTGGGCGTGCAAAAATGCATGTACGCTAGGCTACAGTTACAGTAAGCTACTCTTGTGCATTCACTAAAATACAGAACGTTTTGCTACTGGCCCAAGAAGAACATTTTAAAGTACTTGGTGATACAATGAGCTATTATTTCACAAGAATTTCTATTGAATAAGCGAGTTTGA
>NIVC01003081.1:142500-187709 GCA_002269645.1 Macrostomum lignano | reverse complement strand
GACTGACTGACTGCTGACTGACTGACTGACTGACTGACTGACTCACTCACTCACTCACTCACTCACTCACTCACTGACTCACTGACTCACTGACTGACTGACTCACTGACTGACTGACTGACTGACTCACTCACTCACTCACTCACTCACTCACTGACTCACTGACTAACTCACTGACTCACTGACTCACTGACTGACTGACTCACTGACTGACTGACTGACTGACTCACTCACTCACTCACTCACTCACTCACTGACTCACTGACTCACTGACTAACTCACTGACTCACTGACTCACTGACTGACTCACTGACTCACTGACTCACTGACTCACTGACTGAGCTACACAAATGTATTTCATACAGGTTTCCCAGTTAAGCTGCTTCCTATTACTACTAGACACTGCAAATGCCGACAAAACTGTGGAGTCGGAATTCTGACTACCTGGTTAATAATTTTCTGATTCCGTGGGAAAGCACTTAAAAGGGCCCGGCATTCTTACCTAAGTAAGAAACAATTTAGCGCTTAATTTGTGTCAGAACTAATTGCTGGCCAAAAACCCCTTGCTGGTAGAGCATTAGTTACATTATTAACTTCCTGTAGTTGTGTTACGTGTATATAAATTTTTTCGGCAATCGTTGCTTGTCTTCTATTACCTAGAAATAGAATGAACATCTGCAACAGCAGTGATGCTACAGAGCTCCTGTTGCTGCTGCTGGCGCGCCTCATGTGCGGCAACTTCTCGACTGTCAATGGCGTCGATGCTGTGACGTCGACTAGCCTTGAACTGGTGCAAGCGCCGTAAGATTTGATTGAACTGACTGAGTTTCTGTTAGCTTAAAATCTATCAAGGTTGCAGGTTTGAAGTTTTTAACAGCTGTGACTGCCTTTGACAGTTCAGTTGCTTACCTAAGCTTCTAGGAGAGAACAGGTTCTCTTGCTTCAGTGCCAGTATTTGTACTTTAATACCCATTCCATAGTTACTCACCCCAGACAATATAGCTGCTTGCCCCATCTAACTGTGGATAACCATTGGTTCACCCCAATATCCGCTGTGTGATCACCTCGGATACCCGTTCAAGTTACCTACCACAATTACCTGTTTGTTACTCACCCAGATGAGTTGCCGTAGCCGAGTGGTCTTATTATAGCTCGTAGCATACTAAAGCTTGGTTCCAAGTGCAGGCTCATTAATTTGGGGTTGAATTGGAATCCCGGCTTAGGTCAGTCGTGCAATTAATGGTCTTTAGGGCCAACCCTCAAGCCTAGGTACATGCCTAACGATAAATAAAGTTAGGGCTGCTGTACACTCCTGTGTGAGTGTGTGCCTGTGCGGATGACTGCGTACGTATCAGGGGAGTCTGCGGAATGGGCACTACCCACTCAGATACCCGTTGTTACCCACTTCGAGGCTTCTATATAGTACGGGCGATGTAACCGCCAGCTGTTCACATCGCGGCTGTTTAAAATTTAGCGATTTCGATGCATATAAAAAAACACAAATTCGACCGCGACAGGACCTACCGAATTCTGGCGCCAAAAACGTTTCGCCCGGAGCAGAAGCTGCAGCTTTGTGTAGCCGTGTACCGCCTACTCTACTCCAGCCTCACGTTTCGCTTCTCTGTGCGGCATCAACCATCCATCAAGATGGGTTCGTCAAGAGGTGCCGCTTCTTCAGAGTCTGAGCTGGCGTTCGCCGAAGAGACATTTCTAAGCCAGGTATTACGGTTTAGAAACTCCGGGGCTCTGGTCAGTTTTGGGTCGCCGATCCGGAGACTGCAAACGGGCTGGGATCTCCGACCGGAGATCTTAAAGGGTTTGGGTCTAAAAGATCCGTAACCGTTGTGGGATCTCCGGGGCATGGTCAGGTCTCCCTATCCGGAGATCCAAAACCAGATTCTGTTATCCCCTCGGAGATTCTACACCGTTTGCCGATCTCCGTCACGAGTGCAAAAAAGGTTTGGTTTAGGATCTCCGGTTACCGATCTCCCCATTTTTATAAAGTCCGAAATCGTAATCGTGCAACGAGTGTTGTTGTAGTTTCCTTCTCTTAACCGTTTAACAATTTTCATCGAAGCATGCATAAAAGGTAGTAAAAATCGCTAACAATGTCAGTCATTTTTTCCATTTCAAGACATTTTACATTTTGTACGATCGTAGTTTAACGTTTCACTGTAGCCAGTATATTTTGCAGCTGTCATGCACCATACCAGGGCAAAATTACGAGCTAGAAACCTTTGATAAATACTCGTACGAGTGCTGTCAGTTCAGAGTCCCGCATACGATTCTAATAAAAAACTGGAGATTCGCTCAACCATTGTACTTGTAGAAAGCACTTCTTGAGATGCCTGCCATTGACACGTCTAGTGAGTCCTCCTAATCGATATACGTTGCGACCGAGGCACCTCGTCACGATGTAGACCTGCTGACTCCAGGTGTATCGCATCTTGCCACCCTTTCGATCATCCCTCCGCAGATTTCGAAGCCGAACTCTGTCTCCTCGCTTTAGCTCTTGAGCTCCAGCAGCCGAAACCAAGTGACGCTGTCGCATCTTTTCTTGAGCGATCTTGATTCTACGCGCAATTAGTTTTCGCGCTGCGGCTCGCTTCTTGTCCTTGTTGGCAAGCAATTGCCTGTTGATTTCCATCGGCTCCGGAACCGAAGCCAGTGCTGCGGCATGATCGCCTAGCAATGGCTCAAAGCCAAAGGCGGCTCTAAAGATAAATGGAGGCATATGAACTAACATTGTCTGCTACAGTATAGAAATATGCTTTATAAAATATACTTGATTCTCTATAAACTTTATTACTTTCATATTTTACCTGCACGGCGAGAAGCCTGTCACCGAATGTCGGCGGCTGTTGTATGCGAGTTGAACATCATTCAGCATGGAATCCCAGTTAGTTGGTTCCTCAGAATCACACCGCTTTCTCAGTAGATTAATGCACGTTTGGTTGAGGCGCTCAGTTTGACCGTTTGTCTGGAGAAAATTAGTGATCTACTCGTACTTAAAAAATGATGCACCACTACTACATAATATCAGAAGCATAAAACATTACTGTTAAGGTTACCTGTGGGTGGTAAGCACTGGTCACTCTTCTTTGCGTTCCTCCGGACTGCAGCAGGGCGTCCAAGACAGAGTTGCAGAACTCGCGTCCTTGATCGCTGAGAATGACCAATGGCCAGCCAAAAAGCGCGAAGATGCTTTTTAACTCGGCTGCGATAGTCAGCGCTTTGATGTTCGGCAACGCCCGAAAAATGGCAAATTTTGTAAACTTGCAGCATACAGTCAGGATATACTTCGAAGCGTTTGATGTGGTAGTCGGCATTGTGATGCAGTCCATGCACAAAAAGCCGAAGAGGCGCTCTGCATTCCTGTGAACTTCAATCGGATGCAGCTCCTTCTGCGCTGAAGAAAACTTCTTGTTGACCATTTCGCACCTCGCACACGCCTGAACCACAGCTTTGGCAATCGGTGTTACAGGTATATCGGCATAGTACCTTGCCGTGAAAAGACTCACGGTGCTGTTCACGCCAACATGGCTCCCTTGAGAATGAAGGCTCAAAACCTTTTCTTGCACTTCTTGCTCGGTAAACAGCACCTTGCGTCTGTCTTTGGGCCGCATGCGCTTACTGCCATCTTTATTTTTCACCATGTAATACAATGCTCCATCGTGAATGCTAAAATTTCTGCTCTTTTCCCTGATGCGCCTCTTCAAATTGCTTTTCTCTCTCGAGTTCAAGTCGACAGGAATTTGTGCGCAGTCGTTGTTCAGTACATAAAAGAATATTTGATTCAAAGTAGCCATTTGACAAGTAGAAAGTAAAGATAACCGCAAACAGACAATTACTCACAATAAGTTTTATTTCACTGCTTATATATGACAATCAAATCCCTCGACAAATGCACAGAGACGAAAAATGATGCGCAAGTCTGGCCAGCCCTAAATTTAGCCCTCACAGGGCGCATGCAAATGTACGATGTACTAGATGGATGAACTCATCGAAAAAGTTGCGCAAGCTATAGGCTGCTCACGAGCTGGGCTTTCTAGAATCAGAGAAATGTAATTTATCTCTTATCTTCCAATTTTCTAAGATAATAATACTCCGGAGAGTCTAGCATGGCGGCGATCTGTAACCTTATCTTATGTCATGGTTCCTGATATCCGTGAGGGCGATTGTAAAATCGCGTAATTTTTTTGGTTGGATCGTCGGGCCGGAGATCCTTAACTCCGGAGAGCAGAAACCCTAACACCGGGCTCGAGGATTCTAGGAATGCTTGTGCGTGTTTTATTCAAGTCGAAAACTTTTTAATACTTTCAGTATGAATAGCTAAGCCGAGTTTGTCGCGATTAGTACGGTGATTGATTGAATAAGACTGCTTGCGCCACGGTTCAAGCCTAGTGGTTGTTGTAGCCTAGTGGTTGTAGCCTAGTGGTTGTAGCCTAGTGGTTGTTGTAGCCTAGTGGTTGTAGCCTAGTGGTTGTAGCCTAGTGGTTGTAGCCTAGTGGTTGTTGTAGCCTAGTGGTTGTAGCCTAGTGGTTGTAGCCTAGTGGTTGTAGCCTAGTGGTTGTAGCCTAGTGGTTGTAGCCTAGTGGTTGTAGCCTAGTGGTTGTTGTAGCCTAGTGGTTGTAGCCTAGTGGTTGTAGCCTAGTGGTTGTTGTAGCCTAGTGGTTGTAGCCTAGTGGTTGTAGCCTAGTGGTTGTAGCCTAGTGGTTGTAGCCTAGTGGTTGTAGCCTAGTGGTTGTAGCCTAGTGGTTGTAGCCTAGTGGTTGTAGCCTAGTGGTTGTAGCCTAGTGGTTGTAGCCTAGTGGTTGTTGTAGCCTAGTGGTTGTAGCCTAGTGGTTGTAGCCTAGTGGTTGTAGCCTAGTGGTTGTAGCCTAGTGGTTGTAGCCTAGTGGTTGTTGTAGCCTAGTGGTTGTAGCCTAGTGGTTGTAGCCTAGTGGTTGTAGCCTAGTGGTTGTAGCCTAGTGGTTGTTGTAGCCTAGTGGTTGTAGCCTAGTGGTTGTAGCCTAGTAGTTGTAGCCTAGTGGTTGTAGCCTAGTGGTTGTAGCCTAGTAGTTGTAGCCTAGTGGTTGTAGCCTATTGGTTGTTGTAGCCTAGTGGTTGTAGCCTAGTGGTTGTAGCCTAGTGGTTGTAGCCTAGTGGTTGTTGTAGCCTAGTGGTTGTAGCCTAGTGGTTGTAGCCTATTGGTTGTTGTAGCCTAGTGGTTGTAGCCTAGTGCATGGTTGTAGCCTATTAATTGGTTGTAGCCTAGTGGTTGTAGCCTATTGGTTGTAGCTTAGTGGTTGTTGTAGCCTAGTGGTTGTAGCCTAGTGGTTGTTGTAGCCTAGTGGTTGTAGCCTAGTGGTCAGAGCGTTGGACTCTCGATTTAAAGGTCTGGGGTTCGATTCCCGATCTTACTCTGAACAATTTGTGTCCTTAAGCAAGACACTTAACTTTGCATTGCTTCAGTTCACCCAGCTGTAAATGGGTACCAGGCATTAGCTGGGGTAATTGAGGGTGTGTGGCGACCCAGTCCTTGGACTGAACAGCCGTATGCAGCCTTCAGATGCGCCATTGAGGCAGATGTAATCAATTGTTATTATTTATTATTGAATAACATACTGTTTGCATAAGCCGTTTAGCGACTTCTAGCGACTTCTTAGTCGCGTAGATTACATGGTTGTACAGGTCATGGCAGCTGAAGCAGAAAGAACACCTATATTTGTAGCTTGATTATGTAGAGCGCATAATAAAACGACTAAATTTCAGGTTCTAGTCGAGATGAAGCAAAATACTGACTGCGATTTTGTATCCGTTGGCTGGAAAGGCCAGGTGAACAGTTACAGTCCCGCACTAAAATCCAACGCCACCATTCACACTATGGTCTATCTGAGAGCCGCAACAGGCCAGATTGTGTACAAAGCTGAGTTGCTTACAATCTGGCTACTGCAGGAGAAAGAGAGAGCGTCTGATTGCAAAGTCGGTCTTTCAAATGTGTTCAACGGGGAAGACTGTGAAAGTAGCATCTCACTGTTGACTTCTCTAATTGACTTGGCGCTATTATTCTATCTTTTTGTACCAAACATAACACAGGAAGGGCACAGTTTAAAAGGTGCAATAAACATATTTCTAACGCTCCCTTATCCAATGAACAACTTTTGTTTCAGATCAACGGCATCTCTAACTCGTACAGCACGCCGATCCTGCTCGATCTGGTTGACAACTCGGAGCTGATGGCACAGAATCTCTACCTCATCCCCGAGCAGTCGTTTGTCGAGCCGGATCAGCGCTGGCGTCGGTTCGTGCCCCGCTCCAAGGCCGCGGTGCTGACGGTGGCGGGCGACATCGTCGGGCCGACACTTGGCCCTGCCGAGCCATTTTGCGACGCCTCCTGCTCGGCGTGGAAGCCCGTCGGCTCGGCCGAGAGCGTCCTCTTCAACATCAACAGGAATGTGCAGATGCTGCACTACTTGCGAATGACAAAGCAGTTGGAACCGGCGACGTTAGCCGCTTCGCTGAAATACATCAACACGCAGTACACCCGACTGTCCTTCTACATGGATCCAGTCAGCGGCGGAGTCTCCAACTTTCCAGAGAGATTCTTGGGCGAGACCAGCGCGTTCCTGACCGCATTCGGACTGTTCACCTTGGCTGAGACGGCCTTCTCCGAGTGGGACCAAACGGTGTTCATCAGTTTCGATGTGTTTCAGCGGTATTTGGTGTATTTAAACGCAACCCAGGTTAGAACTGGCGATCTATATGGATCGTTCAATGACAAGACGAAGTGGGACATCAAGCACATGTGCCCCTACATGACTGAGAAACTGTTCAGCAACGATACGAAGATCTACTTGGAGCGAACGCCCATCACCGCACTAGCTGTGCTGGCAAAAAAGCATCCGAATACTCCCAAGCCGCTTAGCCAGTTGGCCGGAGGAGGTCAGCAATGCCGCCATCGACTATCTGCGCCGTCACCTATCCATAATGAACCGCTACGCCCTCTGCCTGGCCATGACGGCGTACGCCCTCACCTTTGACGACGATACTTTGCAGTCAAAATTCATCGCTCGAGAGATGCTGATGAGCACAGTGCGAGCTGACAATTATCTTTATTGGGCTAATAGCATCGTGAGACCTCTGATTCGAGAGCCTGACTCAGCGGGAAAAATCGTGATCAAGCCGAGGATTGAGTGGCCCAACGATGGCACAGCTGTCCAGGCACCTCATTCGCCCTGATGGCTCTGATCAGGACGCGATCCCGAATGCTGATCAAGAGCTTCAGGCTAACCTAACAGAGATGCTGAACTTTATCACAGAGACTAAGAACATGACTAACGGCTGGGTCTCCACGCAGGACACTGTGTTTGCAGTGAAGGCGCTGCGCGAAATGGCCACGCTGGATTTAAACCGTCCCGTCTATAAGCTGCAAATCGACATTGTGCCGAGCTCGAATATTGCTAAAGCTGAAACATTCGTACTCGACAGTGAAAACCTGACCCTGCCGCGAGTGTTTAACTTGGATAATGACGACACCTGGGGCGAGGTCACCGTGCGAGCGTCCGGCAGCGGGTGCGCGGTGCTGCAACTATTTACTAAAAAGAGTGCCGAGCACGACTTTCAGATCAAGAACGCTGCGGATCCAATTCATCCGCAGGGCTCTTTGCAGACCTTCGATTTGACCTGCCTGCCCTCCTACTCTGGTCGGAATGCCAGCATATTCACTATGACAACTTGTGCTCGGTGAGTGACGTCACTTTCTCGACAAATAGAGAAAGTACAGACATTGTAATTGAAAACCTTATTAAAAATTACAAAGCATCAATGCCAGACTAGTCACACTTTCAATATTGTCTGTTATTATTATATATGACTGTTTATTAAACATTGGCCGGAAATCCTGGATAAACTTTTACTGCCAGATGGACCTGGACTGCAGAATCGGAGACCAGCGGCATGGCCATCTTGTCCTACGCCCTGCCCAGCGGCTACAAGCTGACCAACTACGACCTGCGCAATCTTGTGCAGAACTCCCGAATTAGAGGCCTGCGGCACATTTGGGAAAGCGGCCAGACTGTCAGCATGTTTTTTACTAATGTGAGCGTCAGAGTAGGAGTAATTCTTGGAGGGACTCGTAAATTGCGTGATTTTCACCACGTACCAACTTTTTCGTCTTATGCTGACTAATTTTGAGAATAATTCAGTGTGCTTTGGGTGCTTAGAGGTTAACTATCACACTATTTTCTATTGTAGCTTTCTTTCTACGAGACTTTAGTGGTCCATTATGTTAGTAGCATCTAAAGGTTCAATAGGCTATTTCACAACGACAATTAATATTCTAATATCATCCGATTCCAGTTTACATCAACGGAGAAAACCTGCATTACGTTGAACTATCCGAGATGGCATCCGGTCGCAAACGCCACGGTGGAACAGTACTGTCAAGTCTACGACTATTTCGAAAATGGTAGCATGCATGCTTTTGTGCCTACGCATGGGGCGCGTATTCTGAGTAGCTTATAGTTAGACCGGCATAGAGTTTTTAATCACCAATCCAAACAAAAATATTCTCATTAAGTTTTTTGCATGAAAATTTTAACAACAACTGTAAATTAATATTATTTTTTATTTGTTTACAATTTATTTGTTTTATTAATTAAGCGTCATTTCAACCATTCGACTCATTCTAAGCCGTTAAAAGCTACCCAACCGAACAGCGTCCAAATTTTTTGTTTTCGTGTTTGCCATTTTAAGAATTCTATCGCTTAAATATTGTTTTAGACAACGGGAACTTTGTAGGTACTACAGAGCGCATTCGCTTCATAGCGCCGATATCTGCAAGGTGTGCGGCTCGTTTGAATGTCCCTACTGCTCAGACTACAACGATGCCGCGACGGTTGCAGACTTCGCCCATCTGGTAGTTTTGATAGTAGGTCAACTGACTTTCGTGCTGCGAAAGTCATTTTGACTAAACTGCTTTAGCTTACTCTAGCTCGTAATAGCCATAAAATATGTAGTTTTGTCTTTATAAATGTACTTTTGAATCAGGATATTAATATCCTTCGTGCCCACAGCACCAAGGGTAGCGTCTGCAAAACTTTTTCTGGTAGCCAAATATAGATGGTGCCACGCTGATCCATATGGGTTCATGCAGTCACAATGGGTGCAGTATCATCCATTATATCTCCAATGTAATTCCATCAGGAAAGTACATGTATTTGTTTAAAAAGATTGTCTTTAGTGAACACATTTCTAGTTGCGCCACGACCCCGAGGGTTCGATTCCGTCTGGAGGAGGTCGTTTTCGAGCTTATGAAGGCTAACCCCCCTCCCGGAAGTCTCTGATGTCCCTAATCAAGCCTCAACTGCTGAGTATCAAAGCTTAAGAAGATGTTTAATAAAACTTTATTTTAACAAGAATCGTGCTTTTCTCAGAAATTTCTCCCAAGTCAGATTTGAATTTTTGTCACGAATTCGACAATCAGTTTTTGTCGTGCCATTGTTTCTCAGCATTACCCGCGGTTTAATTAAATTGTTTTCTCTCAATAACGCGACACGTTAGTGTCAGTTTTACACGCAGTTTCCAGACTTTCTATTTAATTTCCGCTAACAAAGTATTCGCTTTCCAGCTGTTCAATCGGAGTCGCAGAGCTGCTGGAGCTGCTCAAACTCGCTGGCGCTCAGCACTTTTGCGCTGAATGCGTAGCAGAGCATGACGCCGTTGAGGCAGTTGGCATCAACCAGCGATTGGCCCAGGCGAAGACACTCGAACAGACTTGTCGAATAAGAGTTCGCCTCTGAGTAGGTATAGAAAACCGGAGCGATGGAGCCGTTGAAGAAAAATTGCTGATGCGCAGTTCTGTTGAATGTGAAACCAACAGAAATCTCTTTATGCATGCCACCGGAGGGTAGAAATGATGGCGACAATGAGAACAGCACGGCATTGTTGTTGAGTACAGCTCCGTTGTAGATGTAGTCGTTGCTTTTAGCAAAAGTGTTTCCCGTGTTTCCGTTGCACTGCTGGAATCTGTGGTAGAACTGATAGCTGAAATAAAGATTATGTAAAGTAACTGTATTTTACGGATGAACTAAACCAGAATTGCAACATGTACTTTGAAAAAAAAGTGCAATACCCAATGCCAAAAGGGTGTCTGACTCTAGTAAACGCTGAGAATTCTTGGTTCATCGATAGAAAGTTCCAGAACCCGGGAGTCTCGGTGCTCAGGTAGGAGCCTGTTTCACCAGCAAAGTGGGCACCAGCTGCATCAATAGTCACATCGTGAGCCTTGAGACAGGACAGTCTCGGGTTGACCTCATTCTTCAGACCGCTCCGAGAGAACTTGTAGAACAGCTTCAGCTTGAGCTGTTTCACCAGCGGCTCAGAAGACTCTGCAGTGATAAATGCATAATCAATTTAAACAAAGTAAAAATTTCATTGCAGAGACGCAGAGCTGTCACGACAGCAGCCACCGAGCCGCTCACCGCAGTCTCCGCACAGCACATCGGTGTACTTGTAAGAGTCGCAGTCGCCGTCAGTCCATTGCTCGAGTTGGGAACACGCGTCTCCATGGTAACACAGACGGGTGGTGATGTCGAAGTGGAATGCGTTGCAGGTGGGCAGTCGGGAGCAGGCGGCGGCGCACTGCAGCTTACTGGCCAGGCGGTGCGGCAGCGGAGAGGCGGCCGCGGTGGGGCAGCGTCGGGTCTTTGTCGCTGCGAATTTCGGCAGCACCTCGGTGCTTGAAGTCGCCGCCAGCAGGCAGCTGAGCAGCAGGAGGCAGAGCACTCTCATTTGAATTTGTGGCTTCCAGCTCAGTTTGTGCCAGTACAAAAATTATTACCATGTGGCTTATAAGTTTAGTCAAGATAGGTTGTATCGATTTGAATTTAGCAATTATTTATTTAGCTGGCCCTGCTTTTATTGGTTGTCCAGTCAGCCAAGAGAATCTCAAAGGCTTCGTTTACGATTAAATGGGTGCACCAGTTATTCGTCTGAATTGTTTTTGTCACGTGCTTGACTGAGTTTTAATGTGCATTCATGTATTCAGTGTGACTTTGACATTGATTGATTCTTACATGTACCATGAAGTGAGTCTTGAACAAGAAACGAAACCTGAGCCTGTGCTTCAGACTAGAGATTTTTACGGGCAATTAAGGGGTAGGAGAGGTTCATGATGACAATTTTTTGTCTGCGTCGGAACAGAGTATCGCAAGAGCACGAAATTTAAGAACACGCGCGCTACTCTTTGATGCGCAAACTTGTTGCTCAACCAAGAATCAAGTCCCCAGCCCTTCGGACCGTCTAGATATTCAACGATTCTGCCAGAAGGTCAAATACCTTGACAAGCCTCCTAACTTCATCATCACGTCGACCGAATGTGCAGCCTGCATCAGCTCTGACTTTATTGGTCACTGGCCCTCAACCAGGTAGAGCTTCTGGACCTTTAACAGGTGCGGCACCAGGTGACTATGGACAACCTGTTGCGAGTTTCTCTATAGTTTCGTTGATCAAGCCTCCACAGTAGACAAACCTCAACTGGTGGTCATCCTCTGAAAATCTTGCTCACCATGGACTTATCGTCGACCGTCAGCAGCGTCTGGTTTGAGACCGAGAGACGGTTAGAAAAATCAGTTTCATTGCTTAGATTCATATCTAATTTGAACAAAATCGTAAACTTTTTATTGGTAAAATTAATTATTTAAAATATCCCATGCTGCTCAAGTTAAAATTGCGGTTTTAGAAAGGTTGCTAGGAGAGTGCAAGTGCTTATAGTACTTTTGATTGTTAATTTTTCCTGGCTGATATACAAAAAATATTTTAGTGTTTTAATCATAATAAATGGATTCAGATATTTAATTAGATAAGAAAAATGGGTGTAAGCAGGCATTATCGACTCTGCATGGTTTAACAAAATATAGTCGTAGTGCAACGACAGATTATAGTTAAAATAATTTTTAGAAAAAGCAGAGATATTAACTTCTACCTGAGTACTACGAAGAAATATTTCTAATGGTAGTTGGATGTTAAAATGTAAAAAAAAGATTCGTTTCACTTGAGTTAACCGTGGTGCTTCATCTGTGATTTAGCTACTGCTGAGTCAGTAGTCAGTGCAGAGCTGATCCAGATGCTGAAACTCGCTCAGGCTCAGCGCTTTATCGCTGAACCCGAAGCAGTGCATGGTGCCGTTGAGGTTCTGGCTACCAGATCCAGCCTTGCCCAGAGTTAGACATTCGAAGAAACGAGAGTACATGGACAAATCATTTCCTGATGTCATCGCTTGAACATGGTCCACGGATGCAGTTGAGCCTTTTGAATAAAAGTGCGATGGTGCGACACGTTAAAGCATATCCAGCTGTGATGGTCGCTCGCCTCCCATCGGTAGGCAAAACTGCGGCCGAGTGGCCGATTAGTCCAGTAATCGATGATCGACGATTAGTCCAGGAAATTCGGTTTTCCAAGTTCGAGTTCAAGAAAGAATGCACCGGTTCATCGAAAGTTGCGCCTCAATCAGTGTGTAATAAAATACGAGCGTATAAGAGCAACCAATGATAACTGTAAATCCGCTCTACTTCTACTTCGTATTCGGGGCTTGTGTACCAAAAACTCATATTGACGAACACCAAGGCACCGAGAGAGTGTACGTGCCTGGTGATATAGAAAGTGACCATTGTAAATTACAAAATCCTACTGAAAATACCGGTATTATCATAGATCGTTTACAGTTTATAGTTACTGTTTACAGCTCGTCACATAGCCACAGACAATGGAGTGGGAGAAAAGCACTTACCCGGTTTCGAAGGCGTGTCGGATACTAACAAAAGCCGAGAATTTAAAAGGTTTTGGCTGGAGAAATTCGTTCAACTTGAGAGTCTCAGTACTCAGAAAGGAACCAGAGTTGCCAGCAAAGTGAGCACCGGCTGCATCAACTGTCACATCGTGAGCCCTGAGACAGGACAGTCTCGGGTTGACCTCATTCTTCAGACCGCTCCGAGAGAACTTGTAGAACAGCTTCAGCTTGAGCTGTTTCACCAGGGGCTCAGAAGAATCTGCAGTGATAAATGCATAATCAGTTTAAAAAAGTAAATGATTTCATTGGAGAGACGCAGAGCTGTCAAGACAGCAGCCGCTGAGCCGCTCACCGCAGTCTCCGCACAGCACATCGGTGTACTTGTAAAAGTCGCAGTCACCGTCAGTCCATTGCTCGAGTTTGGAACACTTTGAGTCAGACAATTGCCTCTGTTGCTACATCATTCGGAATTGTTCTGAATAAAGTCTGAGTACAGAGAGCGACTTCGTTCAAACAAAATTTGACAGAATGGCGATTTCTGCTCAAACTAGATTTTTCACACGAGTCTTTTGCATGCGAGTTTTTGCCGATAAAAAATAGATGATCGAGGGACGGCCTTACCTCGCCAGTAGTGTCGATAGCAGACCTCAATCAAACACGGACTGTCAGGCAATTCTAAGACTAGCACCCATTTTACAAAGATCGTTTCAAAATATGCATCTGACAATGGGACTCTACGAGAAGGCTTGCTCTTGCGGTTAAAATCAGTTTGCTCAAAGTCTTGGCGAGGCTAGATACCGGTCTTACTTTATTTGTATTGAGTTTTAGTTTTCCATTAAAACCCGAGAGACGTACTCCATGAAAACATTGTATCTTACATTAGATAGTCACGTGAGATTGCTTGCGTATGAAAATTACGCAATACAGAGTTACGCCAGACTTGTGTACATTGTGATAATTACGCTCATAGATGAACTCTACTGCTTGGAAGTATAAGAAAGACGGTTGCAAAGACAAAGAGAGCCTTGACAAAAAGATGACCTTCTCTGTTTGTTGTTTTTAGTAAATATGCTCAGTTGGCTCAGTTATTATGGATAAATAATTGTTTATATAAGAGCGTATATTTTAGAGTGATTGAACAAATAATTATGAAAAACAAATAAATAAATAATTCGGTATAAGAAAATAAATGACACTCTTAAACGGTAGTTTAAAATATTTCGTTAAAAAAATTGCGTTTTTTCAACATAAAATCAAATTGTAAAGCGCCATTTCTTCTACTCACTAAAATATTTCAAAACAATTTTAAGAATAATCTAGCTTTTATAAGCTGGGACAAGCACGAGGTTCTACAAGAGTTGGTATTGGTACAACAGACTCGAATAGCGAATATTTGAGTGGCGAATATTTGAGTAAAGTGAATATTTGAGTAGTGAATATTTGGGTAGTGAATATTGAGTAGTGAATACTTGAGTAGTGAATATTTGAGTAGTGAATATTTAAGTAGTGAATATTTGAGTAGTGAATATTGAGTAGTGAATATTTGAGTAGTGAATATTCGAGTAAAGTGAATATTTGAGTAGTGAATATTTGAGTAGTGAATATTTAAGTAGTGAATATTTGAATAGTGAATATTTGAGTAGTGAATATTTGAGTAGTGAATATTTAAGTAGTGAATATTTGAGTAGTGAATATTTGAGTAGTGAATATTTGAGTAGTGAATATTTGAGTAGTGAATATTTGAGTAGTTAATAGTAAATATTCAAATAATGAACAGTGAATATTTGTCTGCTTGTTGAAGTTCTTCCGAAAACATTGTCTCAGCAATCGTAAGAACGAATTAAAGTTCATGAATTCCATCAGCGTTTGCTAGCTGTTCAATTCAACGTCCAACGAGCCGTTTTTGCCCAGTTAAAAAACCATTTTAGTCCGAATTGCACAGCTTCCGGATTAGCTCAAACTCGTTCAGGCTGAGCATCTTGGTGCTCATTCCGTAGCAGCTCATGCTGCCGCTAAGACTGTTGGAATCCATCTTACCTTGGCCAAGATGCAGACACCCGAAATCGCTTGGAGAATATAAGCCACCAGATGAACTTGGGTCAGCAGCAGTGACAGAGTCATTCAAGAAAAATCCCTGGTTAGAGAGGCCGCCAAAAGCGAATCCTGTTGACATTTGGTGCTGCAGACCGTCAGTGGGCAAGACAGAGGGTGACGAATAATAGAAACCAAGAACAGAACCGTTGCTTAATAAATGCGTTGTTTGCAAAGTTAATTTATTGTTCCACTTGTAAAGCGAGTTTCCGGCATACACCTGGGTCCCGCAGCGCAGGAAACGATGGTAGTAAACCCACCTGCAGATCATAATTGATGGTCAGAATATGATAATGTTTTTTTAGAAAATAATTGGTACTATTTTACCATGCTTTCATTGGGGTATTTAAACAGTTAAACTTACCCAGCATCAAAAATGTGCTTTACTTGAAAATAGATGGAGTATTCAGTAGCAGAGTCCAGAAGCTTCTCAAAACCGGGAGTCTCAGTGCTCAGGTAGGAGCTCCTGTTGCCCTTGAAGTGAGCACCTGCTGCATCAATTGTCACGTCGTGAGCCTTGAGACAGGACAGTCTCGGGTTGACCTCATTCTTCAGACCGCTCCGAGAGAACTTGTAGAACAGCTTCAGCTTGAGCTGTTTCACCAGGGGCTCAGAAGACTCTGCAGTGATAAATGCATAATCAATTTAAACAAAGCAAATGACTTCATTGGAGCGATACAGAATTGTCAAGACAGCAGCCGCTGAGCCGCTCACCGCAGTCTCCGCACAGCACATCAGTGTACTTGTAAGAGTCGCAGTCGCCGTCAGTCCATTGCTCGAGTTGGGAACACGCGTCTCCATGGTAACACAGGCGGGTGGTGATGTTGAAGTGGAATGCGTTGCAGGTGGGCAGTCGGGAGCAGGCGGCGGCGCACTGCAGCTTGCTGGCCAGGCGGTGCCGCAGCGGAGAGGCGGCTGCGGTGGGACACTTTTTAACAGTCACGAAGGACACGAGCTGGCTGCCAGCAGCCGGGCCCAGGCAGGACAACAAAAATAGCAGCATCAGAACCGCCATGCAACTCGAGACTTTGTTCCAATGCATTGTGAGAGCTCCGATCGCGATGCGAAATTCGGCTCACAACTGATGCTTTTAAGCTGTCAGAAAGATATCGATCTGGTTTGGTGAAGAAAAACGTCCGTATGCAATGATTGTCAGCTCAACTGCTTTCCGGAAGTCTGAATCAGCAATTCCCGTCTCGACTTTCAGCGAGTGAGCTTTCTTTACATCCATTTTGTTTGATTTGAAAGGGACATCTGCAGTTGATCAGGTCTGGAACATTTGCAAAGCAAGCAGACAGACAGTCGTCACTGTTGCGAAGACAATGGACGCATCAGGGTCGCTTTTCTATGCAAGGGGTGGTAAAAGCATCACATGACTGTATGACTAGGCTCCAGAATTTTCAGGTTTACCTTAAAACCTTTCCCAGCCACATAAATGTAGCTGTTGGAGTTGCGGCTCCCCATGGCATCGGATGTGTTGTCACTTTTCTCCATCACCGCTCTCTGATTTCCGCATGCAAACACACGCACGCGCTGTCTGTCTTACAAACATTGAGAGTCTGGTCCTTTTCCGTGATTGTGGGGAAGACTTGGTCTGAAAAAGCGCTGTTTTGTCAGACAGTTTCAGACATTTTGGAACACTTTCAAACACGAATAAATGGCCGACTGGAAAAAAGTATTAGGAAAACAAGCGACAGGTCAAAGGACCTGAGGGATACTACTTGCAGTAGACAAACAACGCTTGTAGTGGATCTAGATAACTCCGAACTTTAAACAAAAACGCTTACTCGGATGTTTAAAAGATTAGAATACCTATTGTGTTGTGAACTTTTGAATTCTTATAAACTCTCTCAAAGACCACTAGAAGTTACCGTTGTTTCAGGATGTAACTTTTGAAGTACCGCTTGTTTGCATTGCAGCTAAACTTGAAATGCTCATAACTCTAAATCTGTCGAATAGAATGCATTTTCGAAAGCAAGCATCGCTAAATACACGTGAACAATTGCGGTTTTTTAGTCTACGAGCGTACATTTGTTACATACAACTATAGCAGGACTGAGAACTATTTCTCAGTCCTCGTTTGGGGACTGATAAATAGTTCTCAGTCCTCCTACAACCGATAAATTACAATAGAAGTTGTTGTGTCTCGGGAAAAGGATGAGACTGGGAAAGAGGCGAGAAATGCACTTTCTGTAGGTTAACTTCCAATAATTTAGCAATATTTATGAGTGTTACGTCCTGATACAATAATAACTTCTAGGTGGTCCTTGGACTCTCTTTCTCACCAAGAAATTTCGCAGCGAAAGTCGGAAATTTGTTAGTACTAATCAGCTTTATACATCCACAACTAGTGATCTTTGGGTTGAATGATTCCAAAACTATATTGACTTTGTATATCGTACAAAATCAAAGTAAAAAAGTCGATTTGACTGATTTGTTTTGTCCTTTTGGCCGTTAAACACAAAGATAATTCTGGGCTCGAGAGCAGGTGAATGTTTAAAACCCGTTAGCCCTAATGATGGCAGTTAGTGAACAATATTAATAGCGACTCTACAATGCACAAAGTATTATCATTAGGTAAAAAATGTGTTTTTTTACGAATTTACACTGCTGCAGAGTTGGTGGCGAAATTGTCAGTAAATATTGAAGGTTTTTGCTGAGAGAGTTTACTTAACGGATAGCCCAATACGAGTGCAAATGCATTCTAACAGCCTGCAGTTAGTATATGGACTAGCTCTGTGCCCTTGTGCCTTGGCAAAAAGTCGATGAGAGTAGGGGTGTTCGGGGTTCGGGGTCGGGTCGGGTTTCGGGTCGGGTTTTGGTACCGGGTTCGGGGTTCGGGGTAGGTGTTCCGGGTCGGGTTCGGGGTTCGGGGTAGGGGTACCGGGTTCGGGGTTCGGGTCGGGTTTGGCCACCGGGTTTTCGGAGTTTTCGGGGTTTTGAACAATTATCATTCTCAAGAGTATTTTCAAGCACTTTTTACTCCTTATGCAAAATCCACAATGCGAAAGATATGCATTGAGTTTCAGGTACAACTTAAGTTATATTTTACATACAATTTGAAACGGAAATAGCAGATAGAACCATGGATTCATTTACACTTTCTGGTAAATAACGATTGTCGTTTTTCGACCCATTCAGTCTTGCAGTTGATGATTTAAAAAATTACGTTCAGTATTAATTTTACATGTGCTACGTGTAACATGGAATGAACTTCTGGATTGGATGAGGAAGCTTAAAATTTATAAATACACTATTATTCTCCACGCATCAGTCGCCAATAATCAATTATCACAATGATTACCTACTCATATCAGCATACAATTTTATGTAAAGACGTCACTTTAGTTTTTACATAGCAATTCTGTTATACCACTACTGACTTACTGTTAACTGTAGTCAAAAGTAAAAATAAATATATATTTGTGATTAACTCTCCTGTTTCATTGTATCATTGTTTTATCTGTGCTATCTCTTTATCGCTCTAGTTCTATCTCTACTGATATCTACACTACAGGGTATAATCTAATTTTATTGTACTCTATTTTTGCAGCTTAAATAAACTCATAGATGTAATATTACTATGAAAGCAATTTCGTTGTAAGTATAGGTACGAAATGGTCCTGATTTTAGTTGTGAACTTTCATGTATCTTACTAATTAGATCTTGGGTCTTGGTATTCCTTCCATCTCAATCCCAATCCCATTGCAAGAAGTATACCATTTACACTTATACAACAAATATAAACCTGTGTTTGTCCCAAGTCATTCATGAGCTAACGTCGCGCCCAAAAGGCTTACAATTGAAGTGAAGTACAAATGAATATTGTACCTTTATCGGTGGAAAAAGTGTATTAATTTATTAAAATGATTGACCAAAATAAGCGTGAAAATGTTCGGGGTTACGTTCGGGGTCGGGTCGGGTTTTGGTACCGGGTTCGGGGTTCGGGGTTGGAAGAAATGTTCGGGACGGGGTTCGGGGTTCGGGGTATGGGTACCGGGTTCGGGGTAAACCCCGAACCCCGAAAAAATGGCCGACCCGAACACCCCTAGATGAGAGTTGATTGTTTCCGGAAATATTTAAACTGTAAATTTTTTACGTATTTTTAACGTACACACTTCTTTGCACAGGTCTGCACATCACTTGCACATCACATCAGATGCCCCTACTATACGTACAGCCGATCCCGACGCCAGCCGAATCCTTTTTGATGTTCCCATGGTTCCGTTCCTTGCCTATTGTAAGCACCTGATCACCCAAAACCCAAAGTGCAAAATTTTGTTAGGCCTCAATTGTTATATTAAACGCTTGATATCGTTGTTTATTTAATCGAGGAGTGAACGAGCCTTAAGCCTCAGATCCTTAGAAATCCATGCAAAATCGGCTTTGGGTAACTTAAATCAAGTCTCAATCGGTTTCACACAGCCGCTCAACCGCAGCAAAGTCAGCTAATCCGAAGGCTTTTGCAGCCAGACCGTAGCAGGCCATGCTGCCCTTCAGGCATTTCTCCTGGAAGCTGTGGTAGCCCAGCCGAAGGCAGTGAAACTCCTCACGTGGCACCGGAGAAAACCCGCCGCTTAACGCATCAATCATTGACAGTGCGCCGTTGAAGTAGAAGTGCATCTGTTTCTTAGCTGAGAAGACAACGCCAATCGACAGTTTGCGCAAAGCATCGGTGGTGTCAAGCAGCTCTGAGGATGACGCCCGAAGGTACCCGGCGCCATCGAAGCGAACGGTCCAGGCCGCGTAGTTGTAGATGCCACCGAGACTGCGGCCGAATGTGTTCGCCGGAGTGCTCGTCTCGTCTTTGCATAGCTGGTAGCGATGGTAGATTGTGTTGCTGTGGCGCAGAGAGAGGTGTTTAAAATGCCTTACTAATCAGAATCTACCTTATTGAATTGTTCTTTATAACAACTCACACGCCTTCCATTGCATCAGCGAACTTCAAAAAGAAGGAGTAGTTCTTTCCATAGTCCAGAAGCTTCTCAAAACCAGGAGTTTCAGTGCTCAGGTAGGAGCTTGTATTGCCTTTAAAGTGAGCACCAGCTGCATCAATTGTTACATCGTAAGCCTTGAGACAGGACATTCTCGGGTTGACCTCATTCTTCAGACCGCTCCGAGAGAACTTGTAGAACAGCTTCAGCTTGAGCTGTTTCACCAGGGGCTCAGAAGACTCTGCAGTGATAAATGCATAATCAATTTAAACAAAGTAACTGATTTCATTGGAGAGACGCAGAGCTGTCAAGACAGCAGCCGCTGAGCCGCTCACCGCAGTCTCCGCACAGCACATCGGTGTACTTGTAAGAGTCGCAGTCGCCGTCAGTCCATTGCTCGAGTTGGGAACACGCGTCTCCATGGTAACACAGGCGGGTGGCGATGTCGAAGTGGAATGCGTTGCAGGTGGGCAGTCGGGAGCAGGCGGCGGCGCACTGCAGCTTGCTGGCCAGGCGGTGCGGCAGCGTAGAGGCGGCCGCGGTGGGGCAGCGTCGGGTCTTTGTTGCTGCGAAGTTTGGCAGCAACTTGGCGCTTGAAGTCGCCGCCAGCAGGCAGCTGAGCAGCAGGAGGCAGAGCACTGACATTCGGATGGACTTTGCCTTAGCTAATTGTAGGGCGGCTCTCTTGGTAAAACCTGTAGCCAGTGTATTTTAGACACGGGTTGGTTTATCTTAACTTAAAATTTGGTTCCAGTTCCATATAGCTATTCCTTTTCAGAAATGGGCGATGCTTCATTCTTGAGTGTTTATAGTGATTGACGCGCAGGTTTTGAGAATAGAATTTTGTACGAGTATTTGGATATTTGTATGCTGTCTTCTTTAATTCAAGGGGAGGGGCAGACCATGCACTTCAAATCCTCTATAACTGATGTCGGTGGCTCGTAGGTGTCCTCTTCACAGTGCCAATTTTACACGCAAATCGTTTTGGATTGACACTTACCAATTGCTGTCCCATTCTCTCATTGTTTCATCAACCTAGGTGAAGTATCGATGCAATAATTAGACAGACGATGCGGGTTCATCTGCACTGCTCAGTACGCTGATTGCTTGTTTAAAAAACAGCAAATTGGTTGTCTGACCAAGCGAAATCAATTCGAGCGTTTTCTCTGACGCTTTGTGTTGCAGTTTTCACAATCTATTTCAGCCTTATCGCACTACTAAGGAAATGTCGCTACAGCACCTGCACTTGAGAACCTCTGCCCAACTTTTGAACTTTTCTGTGGATGGCTCGACTAGTGCTGCCGTCTCCTACTTCCTTCCGCCTGCGTAGAGCCCTATAGCTCATTAGGCTCAACTGCAGGGACCTCAGAGCAGTCAGCATGGCCCTCTCTGGGCATGGCTGCTCGCCTTCAGGGCCAGGTAAGTGAGGAGCTGTGCCCCTTCTGTCGCTCAGGAAGTTTGTCGTTTGATTGGCGTTATTTAATGAATTAACGCAGCTGCTCAAAGGCTCAAAAACAGCGCCAGGGGCTCGAGCAAAACAAAGCAAAGTTGAGCAGGCTTGAGCAGTTACCGATTTTCGATTGCACGAATTAGGACCATCAGAATAAGGACAAAGAGGAATTACAAATCCACCAAACCTACCAAAAGCAAAATTGTGAGCACTTATCATGATTGGAGTTGCGCCGGGGTGAGTTGAGCCGAGATTGTTGTTGCCTCGACAATTAACTGATTGAATTTGAATTATTAAACACAAATTGATTGATTGTCGAAGCAGCGCCACAGATACGACTCGTACTAGTAGGTCTATTTAATTGGTGTCTCAAAGCAGCAGCCGAGTCAAGGACTAGCTGTTAGTTGGAGAAATTCCGGAAAAAAATGAAGAACTGGAACGCTATTCAACTACACTTCACCTGCCTCCTGCTGCTCAGCTGCCTGGCGGCGACTTCAAGCGCCAAGGTGCTGCCGAAATTCGCAGCGGTCAAGACTCGACGCTGCCCCACTGCGGCCGCCTCTCCGCTGCCGCACCGCCTGGCCAGCAAGCTGCAGTGCGCCGCCGCCTGCTCCCGACTGCCCACCTGCAACGCATTCCACTTCGACATCGCCACCCGCCTGTGTTACCATGGAGACGCGTGTTCCCAACTCGAGCAATGGACTGACGGCGACTGCGACTCTTACAAGTACACCGATGGGCTGTGCGGAGACTGCGGTGAGCGGCTCAGTGGCTGCAGCTGTCTGGACAATTCTGTATCGCTTCAATAAAATCATTTACCTTGTAGAAAAATAGATTATGAATTTATCACTGCAGAGTCTTCTGAGCCACTGGTGAAACAGCTCAAGCTGAAGCTGTTCTACAAGTTCTCTCGGAGCGGTCTGAAGAATGAGGTCAACCCGAGACTGTCCTGTCTCAGGGCTCACGACGTGACAATTGATGCAGCTGGTGCTCACTTCAAGGGCAACACGAGCTCCTACTTGAGCACTGAGACCCCCGGTTTTGAGAAGTTTCTTGGAGTCGGTTCCACCTACTCAACTTTTGCGCAGGTTCGGCACGCCATGTCCGGCGGGTGAGAAAGAATTCACTCTGCTTTTAACATTAAATTGCTTGCAACTTACATGCATCACCTCTCTGGTATCACCTACCTCTGTGCATATAGGTGGCAGTACTACAGCAGATTCCAAGAGTGCTCTGGAAATTACGCCAGCAATTCAATTTCCCAGTATCAAGACTATTTCTACGTCTTTAATTGGCTGTCTACCAACACCGGCGAGGTTCTGTACGGACTATCACCAAACTTCCTCCCTACCGACGGCTCTGTGCATCTCCTGTCGGCTGGATTCACCTACGACGGACTCGAGTTTAGGGACGTGTATAGGAACGGCACTTTGGAGGCGATTTATCGGACGGCTTACAACACTTATAGTTCTTCCATCGCCGCCTTTCAATGCCTCCGACTGGGATTTCATCTCACAAGCGACCGTTGTCTCAACGGCTCAATGAGTTGCTTCGCCCTGAGCACTAAGATGCTCAATCAGACCGAATACGAGATGCTGCAGCAGCTCTGCTACTGATTCAACATAACCATCAGCACGCGTTGCAGTTCAACCTGTTCCAAATGAGGAAACTACTTTTTGAAGTCAATGAGAAATTTGGACTTTTGGTTTTGCTGACATGTGCATGTAAAACGATTTCTGACCGCCAAGTCTCGAAAAAAATGAATACGACTGACTGGACCGATTAATTACGACCAATATTATTCAAAGCACGAAAGCTTCAAGTGAGTAGTGCGAAGCAAGAAAATGAAGACTTTGCTTTTTAATATTGCACTGCCAAGAGTTAATAGAATCGGGAATTCACTGCCGCGTCAATTACTGGTGCTTTTAGCATTGCGCAAGCACAGTTCATGGGGAGAGATTAGATTGGTTAGACTATAGTTTCAGCTTCCGTTGGTGATTCTCTGTGCACTGTACACCCCAGTGGCGTAGCCAGGGGGTGGGCCGCAGCCCCCCCCCCCTAATCGCCTGGAGGGTGGGGTTGGGCGCGGCGGATACCAAAAACCTGGAGGCAATTAAGTGCCTGCAGCGCAAAAATGAGTGCCTGCAGCGCCAAAATGTGCCTGCGGCGCCAAAATGAGTGCCTGCGGCGCCAAAATGAGTGCCTGCGGCGCCAAAATGAGTGCCTGCGGCGCTAAAATGAGTGCCTGCGGCGCCAAAATGAGTGCCTGCGGCGCCAAAATGAGTGCCTGCGGCGCCAAAATGAGTGCCTGCGGCGCTAAAATGAGTGCCTGCGGCGCCAAAATGAGTGTCTGCGGTTCCAAAATGAGTGCCTGCAGCGCTAAAATGAGTGCCTGCGGCGCCAAAAGTGGCAATGGCATAAGGCATGGCCAGCCAGGCCAACCCGCCCCCCCCCCAATTGAAATTCCTGGCTACGCCACTGGTACACCCTGTGTGAGCGTGTGCATGAGTGTGTGCCTGAGTACAGTATTGGCGCACTTGCATGTGCTCAGGACTCAGCGGAACGGGCAGAATTGCCGTCAGCGCTGGCTGTCGGACAATCTACAGAGACTGACAAGAGCGGCCAAACAAGGAAGTCGCAAAAATGCCCACGCGGAAAAATACCCAAGTAGGAGTACTAAGTAGCTGACGAGGCATTTTGACTTAATAAGACAGTTATAGTTACTCCTGCAACCCAAAGTTGCGTCAATTTTGCTTTAGGGTTTTTTACATGTCAGTCGCATTTTTGGCCAAAAACTACGTCGCAGTTTTGTTAAAACTAAGTCGCACGGCCGACCGAATTTTGGGGGTTGCGCATGTATGGACAAGAGTGAGACAAGAGTGATATTGTGTGCTTGATAATACAATATCAAGCATCCCGACTGCAGAAGAATATACCATTATTTATTATGCTCTCAATAAATCGTTTTTTCAACCTATGGTTGAAATATGCGTTTCTTAGAAATGAACTGAAGACCGGTATGAACGAATGCGTAAATCGCGAGGGCTGAAGGCCCGACGGATTTATAAAATAGCTCCCGAAAAAGGCATGCCTTATATAGTCAAAAAGATTTTACGGGACATTATTGAATATTGGCAAATAAAATCCCGGAGAACACAAATAATGCCCGGAAAATGTTTTTATCTATGTTTTATGCAAATTCGTTGATACCGGTCTTCAGTTCATTTCTAACAAAATCGAGCGTAGCGTTCTACTGCAGTTGTAAATGGCTGTTGAAAGCTAGGATCGTAGAGGTTCTTTTACACCAACAAGGGTCGGCAAACTCCCGGTCCGTGGAAGCCTCTCTATCCGGCCTTCGGGTTTTTTGAAACTTCACACTATATAGCAATCTGGCCCTCTCATTGTAGGTTTGTGCCTCTTCTCAGCTGTCCTTCTCTTCTCTACTCTCCTCTATTATTGGCTCTCTTCTTCTCTCCCTTTCTCTCCCCCTCTTCTCTGCCCTTTTCTCTCCTCATATCTCTTCTCTCATCCAATCTCTCGCTTCTCCTCTTTTCTATCCTTTCCTCTCTCTCGATTCTAAATCTGGCCTGCATCTTAAGGAAGAAAAGTTTTCCTACTGCTGGTTTACACTCTCACCAATTATCAAACTTAGCGATGGCGCCTCTAGGATGGTGATAGATAGCGATAGCGGCCCTATTCCACCACTTTATTTACCGACTCAAATGACAGTTGCTACTATCAATTTTTATTTTGTTTTGTTCTTCCTTTTTGTGGGAAACGCTAACAATTGGGTTATCTATGGAAAATTCAAGGCAATATTAATTTCAAACACGTATTAATAAATTATTAATCTGAATAACGCATATTAAAATAACTTTTTCAAACATTGTGATCTTAAGGAATAGATAAAGAATCCAGCTCATGGCTGCGGGCCAGATGAGAGACAGAGGGGAAAGGAGAGGCGAGAGATGGGATGAGAGAAGAGATTTAAGAGAAAAGATGAGAGAAAAGGGGAGAAGAGAGAGGGGAGAGACTACGAGCTAGAAGAGAGCTGAGAAGAGACAAACCTTGAGCCGGCTGGATTGCTAGTGTGAAGCTAAAAAAAAGGATCTGAGGGCCGCAGTTCGCCAACACCTGTAGAGGAGACAGTCTACTATACATGTAGTCCCATGCACCAGTGTTTACTAAATGCTCAAATTTTATATTGGCACGGAAATGAAGTCGCACTTGTGTAAAAAGAATCTAGCAGAGCACACAATTGAGGAACAAATATACTCAATGTTTTATTTGTTAAAATCCTTCAATGCCTGTTGCCTAACTAATTTGAAGTACTATAAGTGTCGAATTTCGTCACATTTCAGTTTCAATTGTTTTTCGAAACCTCTGTTTGCTGTCATTGTATCACAATCAGTAGCAGAGCTGCTGGAGCAGCCGAAACTCAGACTCGTTGAGCATCTCACTGCTCAGGGCAAAGCAACTCATTGTGCCGCTCAGACATTTGTCACTTGTGGGCCCGAATCCGAGTCGCAGGCACTGAAAGGACGCCGCTGAAGAAGTCAAAGAACTTCTACTAAACGAAGACGTCGCAACCAGCGTGCCGTTCTGATACATGTGCTTCTGCTCCAGCCCGTTGAAGGTGACTCCAGCCGACAGGAGACGCACCGAGCCATCAGTCGGTAGAAAAAAAGACGAATATCTGAAAATTCTCTCACCGACACTCCCGCCGCCGCTGGACAGCCAGGCGAAACCGTAGAAATACTCTGAGCGCTTGATCAGAGAGCTGCCGATGTTGGTTCCTGAGCACTCCTGGAACCGGCTGTAGTACTGATACCTGCTTGTGCAGCGGTAGAGGCGTGGCTAGAAGGTGAGCAGCGGTTTCAAAGCATCACAGACAGTTTCAACTCACTCATCCTTAGTCATGGCGTGCCGAACCTGCGCAAAAGTCGAGTAGGTGAAACCGACTCCCAGAAGCTTCTCAAAACCGGGAGTCTCAGTGCTCAAGTAGGAGCTCGTGTTGCCCTTGAAGTGAGCACCAGCTGCATCAATTGTCACGTCGTGAGCCCTGAGACAGGACAGTCTCGGGTTGACCTCATTCTTCAGACCGCTCCGAGAGAACTTGTAGAACAGCTTCAGCTTGAGCTGTTTCACCAGTGGCTCAGAAGACTCTGCAGTGATAAATTCATAATCTATTTTTCTACAAGGTAAATGATTTTATTGAAGCGATACAGAATTGTCCAGACAGCTGCAGCCACTGAGCCGCTCACCGCAGTCTCCGCACAGCACATCGGTGTACTTGTAAGAGTCGCAGTCGCCGTCAGTCCATTGTTCGAGTTGGGAACACGCGTCTCCATGGTAACACAGGCGGGTGGCGATGTCGAAGTGGAATGCGTTGCAGGTGGGCAGTCGGGAGCAGGCGGCGGCGCACTGCAGCTTGCTGGCCAGGCGGTGCGGCAGCGGAGAGGCGGCTGCGGTGGGGCAGCGTCGGGTCTTGACCGCGGCGAAGTTCGACAGCACCTTGGCGCTTGAAGTCGCCGCCAGCAGGCAGCTGAGCAGCAGGAGGCAGGGCAGAGTCGACAGTCGAATCCTTTTCATTTCCTGTATGAGCAGACACTTTTCAAATCAAACTAACTGCTCCAAAATTAAAATGGTTCAAAAGGCAACCCATCCTACATTTATAAATGTGAATTTGTTAGCTGTGTAAAAACTTCATTGCTGAGTGTCCTTCAAGCACCTACATATATTTGTCCATTGTTTAAAACACGCACAGTTCTCACGCCTCAGACAATTGCCACAATTCTCAAATGGAATGTTTACAGAATCCCTTTGAATAGGTACGCGCAAACTTAGTATTCAGAGTTCTAATTGTGAAATCGAAATTTCATATACTGGAGCAGTGACCATGGCGTCTATTCGAATAAATGTCGCATTTTTTGCATCTCAAAATTAATCTCTGGTTTACTACCGACTTCGAACTTCGAACGAATGTATTGGAATATCCTAAAACCTATTGGGAACTTGATAAAAATTGGCTGACGGTGCCGAATCGGAGGCAGGCGTGGGATGTTTTACCCAATATCATGCATCCCGACTGCAGAGGAATGTACAACTCTTACTTGTTCCGATTTCCACCTTGCCTGATGCAAGCAAAACTGCGCGTCCCGCCTTCAGAATTGTCGGATTTGCGTTTGATTCGGGTCGCTTCAATTCCAGTTAGCTTTTTAAAAATGCATGCAAGGATACCATGGTACAGTCGCTGTTCAAACAAAAAATGCTTCATATTGTTTGACATTCTGCATGCTGCTGTCAGGCCTGACATCCATGCTTTTGATAAAAGCATCGATACTTGCTGAGTGCAAAACAAAGAGAAACTCAACTTTTCTGAATTTGCAACCAGCTAGAAGGCAGAGGTGATCAAATAAGCCAGCACGAGTCAGATTTTCCTATAAAGGTAAAATAGAGAGCAATTGAGTGAATCAGCAGGCATCGATTGAAACTAAGCCCTGACGAAGCTGAGTAAACTCCAAGCTAGGATGATTTATTTTTTAGCTCTGCTTTTTTCACTGGTCTCTTTCAGACTTGCTGCTGCTGCTGCTGAGCTGTCATTCGAGAAGACCCGACGCTGCCCCACCACAGACGCCTCTCCGCTGCCGCACCGCCTGGCCAGCAAGTTGCAGTGTGCCGCCGCCTGCTCCCGACTGCCCACCTGCAACGCATTCCACTTCGACATCGCCACCCGCCTGTGTTACCATGGAGACGCGTGTTCCCAACTCAAGCAATGGACTGACGGCGACTGCGACTCTTACAAGTACACCGATGTGCTGTGCGGAGACTGCGGTGAGCGGCTCAGTGGCTGCAGCTGTGTTGACAATTCTGCATCGCTCCAATGAAGTCATTTGCTTTGTTTAAATTGATTTAAATTGATCTGTTCCACTGCAGAGTCTTCTGAGCCCTTGGTCAAACCGCTCAAGCTGAAGCTGTTCTACAAGTTCTCTCGGAGCGGTCTGAAGAATGAGGTCAACCCGAGACTGTCCTGTCTCAGGGCTCACGACGTGACAATTGATGCAGCTGGTGCTCACTTCAAGGGCAACACGGGCTCCTACTTGAGCACTAAGACTCCCGGTTTTGAGAAGTTTCTGGGAGTCGGTTCCACCTAATCGACTTTTGCTCAGGTTCGGCACGTTTTTACTAGCGGGTGAGTCGTTTTCGCTAGACTTGAGCAGATAGATTAGCTCGTACATGCATTTCATAGTGCTTGACCATGAGAATGCTATCACTGCAGGAGACAGTACTACAGCAGGTTCCAGGCGTGCTCGGGCAGTGGCATTGGTTGCTCGCTCATCAAGAATGACGATTACTTTTACGGCTATGCCTGGCTGTCCGCTGACGGTACTGTTGGTGAGAAGATATACGGCTATTCGAGCTATTTTCTGCCGGTTGACGGAGCTGAGCACCTGTTCTCTGCTGGGGTTACCTTCGACCGGAACGGACACCAGCGCGTGTACCAAAACGGATCGCTGGTCGGAGTTTCACGAACTTCAAATGCCCCTCTTGATCGATCAAACGTGGTGTTTCAGTGCCTGCGACTCGGCTCGTCATCAAGCGATGCAACCTGTCTAAAAGGTAGCATGCTGTGCTTTGCGCTGAGCACGAAACTTCTCAATAAAACAGAGTTTCTGCGGCTGCAGCAGGTGTGCAACGAGTAGTTATCCAGTTACTTGAAGTAAACACTGAAGTCAAATATTTGAATTGCTTAATCAGTTAATAAATACAACAGCTGGCAGACAAACTTCAATCGCGTTCACGCAGTAGTATTATTTTATATTTGGCGTAACAAATTATAAATTAAACGTCCAGTAGTATATAGAACACGTAGAAAATAGCTGTTAGTAGATATATAATAAAAAACACATAGAAATACTCATTTAAATGCGAAAGTTGTATTTGATAAATATTGGTAAAGACTTAGTGAAATGCTGCACAATACAGCTACTAATAGTAGTTAAAAAACAAATGATTAAATACGAAGTCAGTGGTTGCTACCCACGTGCTCCAGCACACCCTGCCGCACTAGCAGCTCCGTGTCGCTGTGCAGCAGGTAGTGATGGCTGCCCTTCTTCAAGTTCACCAGACAGCCGTCCTCGGTCTCCAGCTGGCCATAGTCCTGAAGGCAGCGCACTTCAACGAATAGACTCTTTGGCGGCTGGCGGTTCACGGTGAGATCGAATCCTGTAGTCTGCGATTAATATTAGGGATAATTTAAGAAATTTATGTATACGAAATCTTTGTAAAATCAGCGAGAGATACTGTAAAATTAGCGCAACAGAGGGCGCCAGCACCCAAGGGGCGCCAGCGGGAGCACGAGAAATGCCCGCAGACGAATTGCCCGCCGAGATTTGCCCGCAGGAGATTTGCCCGTGGAGATTTACCCGCCGAGCTTTTCTCGCGGAGATTTGCCCGCAGTGCATTTTGCCCGTGAGCGAATTGCCCGTGGAGATTTGCCCGCCGAGAATTGCCCGCCGAGATTTGCCCGCAATGCAATTTTCCCGCGAGTGAATTGCCCGCGAGCGAATTGCCCGCCGAGTTTTTTCCCGCCGAGGTTTGCCCGCAATCCTTTTTTTGCAGCGCATTTGGCAGCTAGATTCTGTCCATATATTGCTCCCCCCAAAATATGCATTTGATATGCAGTTACTATCAAAACGTTTTGATCGTGTAAATCTCTTTATTAAGATTAACACGTACTAAGCATTGGGAAGGCAATGCAGACAAAATCTGCCGCGTGGCCAAATGCGCTGCAAAAAAAGGATTGCGGGCAAATCTCGGCGGGCAATTCGTCTGCGGGCAATTCTCATGGACCCGGGCGCCAGCACCCAAGTAGTGCCAGCACCCAAGGGGCGCCAGCACCCAAGGGGCGCCAGCACCCAAGGGGCGCCAACAGCAAGGGGCGCCAGAACCCAAGGGGCGCCAACAGCAAGGGCGCCAGCCTCATAGGGGGCAGTGAACGCCATCAATTTTACCAGTCTATTGAGGACTTGGGACCCCCTTGACCTCCCCACTGGCTACGCCATTGTGCAGGTTAAGCTGAGTTGGCCGCGGTTAGCACACAGAGCTAAACAAGCTGGATGCCCAATCTGCTGACCCCTGAGCAACCCCTGACACTCCAACCGTGCACAACCTGCATGTAGTGGGCCAGCATCCGGTTGTAGCCGGAGAACCAGTTGATCTCTTCGTCGCGAGCATTTAGCTGCACATTGGCTGGCAGGATCGGGCCGAGCTCCCAGCGCATGCGGCGCAGCTGCACCAGTCTATGGTACAGATAGGCCAGCAGACAGCGCTTATTCCGCTCCATCACCGCCTGACGCAGCTGGATGCTGTTGTGCGACCGGCCGGCTCTCAGCTCCTTCTCCTGCGCGGTCAGGGCGGCGTTGTTCGAATCGGCGAGGGCTTCGCCGATGGCTTCGCGATTCTGCTGGAACAGGGCGTCGATTTCGGCTAGCAGATGGCGGACTCGGTCCTCTTCGAACGCTGGCAGGCCGGTGGACAGGCCGCGCTTCAGGTCGGCTATAAGGCGCGTGCTCTGATTGGACAGCATGACTAGCACTAGCCGGCTGGCTGGAAGGTGGGAAGGCGTAAATTGATATTGGTTTTAAATATATCAATACATATCGGCTAATCAAGTCTCTAACTTTTAGATACTTCGATAGATCTAGCTATTCGATACATATCTGCTACCACAGATTCAATTAAAACATTTCGATACATATCGGCTATAATAATTTTTACACTAGTATTTCGATACATATCGGCAAAACAAGTTCAATATAGAAATTTCGATACATATCGGCTATCTGATCGTTATTTAGATTTATACAAATCATATTCTTTATAGTAGAAGCTTTATACCTAAAGGCTAGGCTATATTTTGATAGATTTTACCACAAATAATATCTAACCCAGAATTAATACTCGTATGAACCAAACACAGGACCGGAAAAAATAATATTCAGTTTATTTAGCAAGAACAAACAGCTAAACGTAGGAGAGAGGGCTTTTAAAGTAAGCCAAGAAACAAATAGCAAAATATATGCTTGCAAATCAAATGCCAAGATTTGTTAAAGTAGAACAAAAAACGCTTACAAAAATATTGTAGAAAGCTGTTTGATAGGACTATAAAAGTTTGAAAAATTATTATAACTTTTTCGATACATATCGGCTAGACGAAACGATGGTTGAATTAGTAGGCCTATGAGATACTGTTTTGTATCAATATCAACGTATGACTGAGAGAAGTAATTATTTAAAGGCTTTCGATAAATATCGGTTTAATTTGCGTAAAACTTTAAACTACTACTGAATAAAGCAGTAGCAACAGATAAATTTTAACTTAATTTTGAATTAACTTTCAGGCTGTTTAATTTAATATTAACGCGAACGAATCGAGGTTCGAACCCCGGCAGAGCGGTTTAACAGCGGACGCTCTAACCACTACGCCACAGGCCGCACTAGATATCCAACTGTCCAAGCGCGCTTACTAATTTACTGTGTCACCCTGGTCAAGCTTCTTCCTCGCCATCATCGTCGCCGCAATCGTCGGCAGCAGCGTCGCTATCGCCGTAGGCCGCCTCCTCATCGCCGTCCTCACCAGCGGCTTCATCTTCATCCGATGTCGACGAAACATCGTAGTCCTCCGGCCGGCGAATCTCGTCCATCTCTTCGCCCTGGATGTTCTTCAATTTGAGCTGGCCGGGCTCGAAGGCGGCGGCGCAGTCGTGTCGGGCCACCAGGGCGCGAACCCGGTAGATGAAAGTCTCCAGGGTGCGCCGGAGCGGCGGCACCAGCGCCGAAGTTGGTCCGTCGTTCCGATCTTTGCAGGTGTTGGCCACGGCCTGCAGCTGACGGGTGGACAGCTGGATCTGCTTGAGTAGGCGGACAGCCGGCTCGCTGCGACAGCGAAACTGACGGCCGAGAAGGGGCAGGCCGTGACGCATGAAGGACTCGACTAGGGCCCGACCATGGCGGAGAGCGATGGCCTGAGCGCATGTGAAAAAAGTTGGTAAGTTATGTAATTTTCGATACATATCGGCTATTAAATTATTAAATAAAAAAGCTCCAGTCTGGATAAAAATTGGATTATATTTTTCGATACATATCGGCTTCACAGTTCAAACAATCTGTAGATAAAAAACTCACACAAAAATTTTAATTTCAAAACCTCAATGGCAAGTAATTTAAACAGAGCTATAATTTTCCGTATTTTCGATACATATCGGCGACTGTTGAATAATACAAAACTTGTTAATGTCAATACATATCGTCTCAAAGTATATAAAAAACAATGCTTAAAATATTTACGAAGTAGAGTAGACAATGCTATCAAGAGTTATCTGATATTATTAGCGTCGACTATTCATCATTTCGATACATATCGCCAAGAGTGCACGCACCTGCAGTCGCACGCACTCGGGCCAGGCTCGCACAACATCGAGCCCGACGTGCAGAGCAGCCAGGCTGTCTGGCCACCCGCGCATCAGCAGCTGCTGATCGGATTCGTCGCTAGCGACGCTATTGTTACTACTAGCCTGCGGCAGTAGTATGCCGCAATTGGACTGGCAGTGCCTAGCCAAATCGCCTAACAACTGGGCGAAAGCGTCTGGCACTCCCGGCCTGGTCAGGCTCGGACAGACGGCGTCGGGATCGTCGGCCGATTCGATTGAGGTGGAGACGCCGGCAGCCACAGGCTGGATGTGATTGGCTAGCAGGCGGCCAATCAGAGCGGGCCGCTTCGCGGGGCTAGTAAAATTGGTGACATGGGTGAAAACGACATACTATAGCTTTCGATACATATCGGCAAAGTTGTTAATGGATACAATACACGAGAATAGTCAGTTAAAACCAATTTAGCATTGAACTTTAAAAACTTGCTGTTCAACAAACATTTTGATACATATCGGCTCTAGTTGGACATTATTTATAGGACAATCTAAATTTCCTATCTATCGATACATATCGGCTCTAGTTGAACATATTTTATTAGGGCAATCAAAATTTCCTATCTATCGATACATATCGGCTCTAGTTGAACATAATTTATTAGGGCAATCAAAGTTTCCTATATATCGATACATATCGGCTCTAGTTGAACATAATTTATTAGGGCAATCAAAATTTCCTATCTATCGATAAATATCGGGAAACTTGAACAGACACGGTATCGTGACAAAGCAGTACTAAAATTCTTATTTTTCGATACATATCGGCTAACACGTTAACAAAAGCGATTGCCTCACCTGGCCGCCTCGACAAGCAGCCGGTAAACCCTGGCCAGCTGGTCCCGCTTCTTAATATCCCATCGCCGAACGAGAACTTCGCCACTCCACACCAGCATGTCGTCATTCGGAGCGCCCAGAATGCACCGACACAGAGTCAGGGCGTCCAGTGCCGTTTCTAAAGTCGGACAGGCGGACGGAATCAAACGGCCAACGCAGGCTGCCGCTTGCTTAGCAACCGTTGCTAGGTCGGCGTCGGGCGCTAAATCAGGCTTAGCTAACGGCATCAAAGTCGCCAGCAATAGTCCCGATTTATCATTCGACATTCGACTAACAGTCAGGCTGAGTATGCTCACAATTAGCTGGACTATTCGACCGCTACAGCTGCTGTCAAGGACGCTCTTGGAAGCTGGATGATCAGCTTCATCTTCAGAGATTGCGTCGCTGTTGCGACTCTCGTTGTTTCGATTATTCAATGGCGCCGGGGTCCTTGACGACGAAGGGTCTGCGGCCTTGAGCAGCAGGCCGACCAGCCTGGCACTGAGCTGGCTGACAGTGGCCAGAAATTCATTAACGGCATCAGGATCTGCGGGCGCTGAGGAACAACTTCTACCGAATCGTCCTCGGTTGCCAGAGTGACTGCCAAGTAGACCGACGGCCCGACGATGCAGATCTTCAAGTAGGTGCAGAATCAGTGGCTCGCCCATCTGTTAATTTTACATGCGTTCAAAAGAGAGACCGATGTAACAAATTGATGTTTAATAACACTAGTCTTCTGTATATTCCTACACAAAGTACACAAAGAACTCTTTGAACTAAAAATACATCTTGAACATTACAATAGTACGCCTTGTACTACAATAGTACATCTTGAACTACAATAGTACATCTTGAACTACAAGAGTACATCTTGAACTACAATAGTACTCGTACATATTGAACAATAATAGTAGATTTGAGCTACAATAGTACATTTGAACTACAATAGTACATTTGAACTACAATAGTACATATTGAAATACAATAGTACATATTAAACTACAATAGTAGATTTGAGCTACAATAGTACATTTGAACTACAATAGTACATTTGAACTACAATAGTACATTTGAACTACAATAGTACATCTTGAACTACAATAGTACATCTTGAACTACAATCGTACTCCTCTCACTTGCGCCCACCTGCTCATCTGTCCACTTGGCCATCAGCAGAAAGACGCTGTCAGTCAGCAGTCGATAGCAGGGGCCCAGCTGCTCAGCGCTGACCAGTTTGTTAACAGCGACCCCAGCGCCGGACTGCCGCTTCATCTGATTCTGCCCATCTTTGGCAACCGTCGCCAGATCTTCAACCACGGACGATACAACGGCGGCGGCCGCCGCAGCCACCGAATCGTTGGCGTCGAAATGGCCGAAGCCCAAGCCGACGCTGTCGTTGTCTTCAAGCTGCTCTTCCTCGTCGTCGTCATCGCCGTCATCAGTGGCTCGCCGTCCTCGTCGGCGCTTCTTCGCCGGTCGGCTGTTGCTCTTTTTCGGTTTTGAAGGCTGCTGAGTGTTCTGCCAGCGCAGGGTGACGTGTGTGACGGCGGTGCCGTCAAGCTGGGCCAGAGGCAGCGGCTGCTCCCAGCGAGTGCTGCGGATTCCGCCTCCGCTCACGCCCGCCTCGCTACTGTTAGCAGCATCTGCGGCGGCTGCTGCGGCGGCTGAAGAGTTTGGACGACAGATCGACAATTCGAATTCGGCTCGAAGTTCGACACTGCGACGAAGACGATCGACTACGGCGGATTCGAATTCTGGCGAGCTGGCGAACGAGTTGGCGACCTTTGGGGGACGGGTGGCGAGGAGTGAAATGAGTGAGTGAGTGAGTGAGTGAATGAGTGAGTGAGTGAGTGAGTGAGTGAGTGAGTGAATGAGTGAGTGAGTGTGGGTGAATGAGTGAGTGAGTGAGTAAGTGATTGAGTGAGTGAGTGTGGGTGAATGAGTGAGTGAGTGAGTAAGTGAGTGTGGGTGAATGAGTGAGTGAGTGAGTAAGTGAGTGAGTGAATGAGTGAGTGATAGCCAGACAGGCCCTCACCTGGGTGCACCAGTTGGCGGCAGCCAGCAGCACAGGCGGTGAGCACAGCTGCGGATGCGGCATGATCAGAGGGCAGAGCGCCAATCCGGCGATACCCCTGGCGGGCACGCAGGCTGCCAGCAGGCGGAGGTGGGCGGGCAGGCAGGGCAGCCGCCTGGCGGGCACGCTGTCTATGGCCACAGCCATCTGAGCAGCAGACTGGGCCAGCCCCAACCGAGGCTGCCTAGTAGTATCGCTAGCAGCCGCCTCATCAACCCCTACACTAGACGGGGACGTATAATTATCGAAGAAATCTTTTTTAGCAACCTCTGCCAGCCAGGCGGCCAGCTTAGCGTTGAGCTTGCCGGCCTCTAGCAGCGAGGCCAGCTCGTCTAGGAACAGAAGCGACACGTGCGGCGCCTGGGTGCACGCTTTGCGCACCAGGTTAACCAGACTGACGGCGCTTTTAACGTCTTCGGTAGATTCGCAGGCGGCCACCTGCTGGGAGCCGAGTTGTTGGGACAGTAGAAGGTGGCGCTGTTGAAGCTCCTCTGACGGTGTGATGCACTGCAGCATGGCCAAGACGCCCAGGACTCCGTAGGACTGCGGGTTGCGCGATTGAGAGAATGAAGGGGCTTGGGCAGGGATCTTCACCTTGGCTCTGAACCTACCTCTCATTTTCCATCCCATACCTCCTATCTCTACTACCTACCTCTCATCTCTACTCCCTACCTCTCATCTCTACTCCCTACCTCCTATCTCTACTCCCTACCTCCTATCTCTACTCCCTACCTCTCATCTCTACTCCCTACCTCCTATCCCTACTCCCTACCTCCTATCTCTACTCCCTACCTCTTATCTCTACTCCCTACCTCTCATCTCTACTCCCTACCTCTCATCTCTACTCCCTACCTCTTTTCTCTACTCCCTACCTCTCATCTCTACTCCTTATCTCTCATCCCTATCTCTTATCTCTACCCCATACCTCTCATCTCTACCCCATACCTCTCATCTCTACCCCATACCTCTCATCTCTACCCCTTACCTCTCATCTCTACCCCATACCTCTCATTTCTACCCCATACATCTCATCTCTACCCCATACCTCTCATTTCTACCCCATACCTCTCATTTCTACCCCATACATCTCATCTCTACCCCATACATCTCATCTCTATCACATACCTCTAATCTCTACCCCTACCTCTCATCTCTATACTTAACTCTCATCTCCACTCTACATCTCACCTCAGCCCCAAATTCTCATCTCTAATCCTATCAACTATTCAATGGCTCCTTCATCAGTCTTCCTGCCTCCCAAAACAGCCTCACCTGATACATTGGCCTACTGTGCCACAGCTGTTTCCTAACCAGAATGCACAGATCGTCCTGCAGAGCCTGCCTACCGCCACCGCAGCCTCTGTAAGCCAGCCTGGCCAATGCGGAGTACAGCAGCCTGGCCTGACCCGGGCCCAGCTGGTGCAGCACGTCCAGCGCCGCACGGAGCAGAGCGGCGAAACTGGCCAGCTCAGTTGGCCAAGCGTCGGCCACATCGACGAGGCATTGCAGCGCGTGATCTGGCTCGGAGCCAAGACGGCTCAGCAGGCAGGCGACCAGGCTCTGCTGCCAGTGCGGAGACAGGCAGCCAAACATGTCGGAGCTGACTGCCCGAGCCCAGCTCTGCCCAGCTGCCAGTGACGATGAGTCAGCGGCGGCGCTGTTAGCTGCCAGACCGTCGAGTAAGTCGACAAGCTGTTCAGCCATCCGCCTGGCCAGCACCGGGTGATGACAGCGAAGGTCGGCGCCGCACCTGGCCGGCAGGCGGCGGTTGCGAATCAGCGACCGGCACAGGCGGAGCACGGCTTGCCGACGGCGTCGTGAGTTTCGAGAGCTGCCGCCGCCGCCGCTTCTGCGAGCGGCGCTAAAAGCAGCGGCGAGGACAAGCAGATCGACTAGATGAAGACTGTCGACAGAACTCTGGCGCTGCTGCTGCTGTTCCGTAACAGCTGTTGTTGTTGCTGCTGTTGTTGTCGAGGTCGGGAATGCCTCGATTGCACGAAGCCAACAATCGGCTAGTTGAGGACTGCAATAATATTTTATAATCATATCATAATTAGACTACTGTCAGTAAAGAAAATAGAATCTGAAATTTTTTTTTCACTCATATTTTATTTGAATTATCAATGACTTTATAATTACTGAGATTCACATGTACAATCTCTGTGCACCCTTAGGGGCTGGCTCTCATGGCTGTGACTCGCGACAACTCCTTTCAAGGCCAATTTGGCAGAAACTAACAAAACTGTTTCTATATATGGGTGTTATAGTTTTAAAGGCAGGTTTCACCGGAAAAATACACTACGGAGATAGGAAATTTCACGTTTTTTAACACTAAAACCGTGATTGGGTCTCTTAACAGTGTCAGAGAAAGTCCTAATCACACTATTTTGTGCCCCACATGCTGCTCTAAGGACGCATTAATCGATTTTTCATGTTAAATTGGTCTTCTCATTTATTTTAAACGTTTTTTTTTTAGTTCAAGTTGCATCCTACATATATGTTACTTCAGTAGTCCTTGATCAGCCACTGTACATTTCGTCCCCTCTCTCCCTGCAGCCAATCAGACATTTCGTCCCCTCTCTCCCTGCAGCCAATCAGACATTGCGTCCCCTCTCTCCCTGCAGCCAATCAGACATTGCGTCCCCTCTCTCCCTGCTGCCAATCAGGCATTGCGTCCCCTCTCTCCCTGCAGCCAATCAGGCATTGCGTCCCCTCTCTCCCTGCAGCCAATCAGACATTGCGTCCCCTCTCTCCCTGCAGCCAATCAGACATTGCGTCCCCTCTCTCCCTGCAGCCAATCAGACATTGCGTCCCCTCTCTCCCTGCAGCCAATCAGACATTGCGTCCCCTCTCTCCCTGCAGCCAATCAGACATTGCGTCCCCTCTCTCCCTGCAGCCAATCAGACATTGCGTCCCCTCTCTCCCTGCAGCCAATCAGACATTGCGTCCCCTCTCTCCCTGCAGCCAATCAGACATTGCGTCCCCTCTCTCCCTGCAGCCAATCAGCTTCGGTCTATAGCACTAGCAATATAATGGCCTGGACAATTAAATGAAAAATTAATAAAATTAAATGACAGTCTAGACTAATTGGTGGGCCATGTATGGTATTAACTAAGTTAGGAAAATAATTACAAATAAGTACTACTAGTAGTAAGCTAGTCAGATTTAGTTTTAATTTGATTTGATTGGTCAGGCCAATAAAAAAATAACTGTCCAGGCCATTAAATTGCAAGCGAGATAGACCGAAGCTGATGATTGGCTGCAGGGAGAGAGGGGGCGCAATGTCTGATTGGCTGGCAGGGAGAGAGGGGACGCAATGTCTGATTGGCTGCAGGGAGAGGGGACGCAATGTCTGATTGGCTGGCAGGGAGAGAGGGGACGCAATGTCTGATTGGCTGGCAGGGAGAGAGGGGACGCAATGTCTGATTGGCTGCAGGGAGAGAGGGGACGCAATGTCTGATTGCCTGCACTGCAGGGAGAGAGGGGACGCAATGTCTGATTGGCTGGCAGAGAGAGAGAGGGGACGCAATGTCTGATTGGCTGGCAGGGAGAGAGGGGACGCAATGTACAGTGGCCATAACTATTATCTCATACATTATCTTACACTTAACTAGCTACTCACTTCGCTGCTAATTTCCGTTGCACCAACTCGCAGACCAGAGTCTCGGCAGTTTCAGTAGCCGCCGCAGAAGCGGCCAAGTTAGCTGCAGATGAAGCAGCATTCGGCGCCATCGGCTGGATGCCGCTGATATTTAAGCTGGCCCAGCTGCCGCCCGTGTCTCCCGGCTGTTGCGTGCTGGTCAGCCATTTCGGCTGCTGTTTAATTTGCACCTGTTGCACCTGAGTCTGCTGCTTTTGCTGCTCCAACACGGGCACGGCGAACATGTCTAGCCGAGATCGAATCTCCATCAGGAACTCGATGACAGCGTCCGGTTCGGATGGCGGGTTGTCCAGCAGGAAGCGCAGCAGCACGGGGATTGATAGGCAGCTGCGGACGGAGGCCAGCAGTTGCATGGCGAGCCGGCGAAATTCGCCCAATTGCGATTCGCTTAATGGCAACAAGGTGAGACAATCGAATAGGGCCGGTTTTAGCGGCGTTGAACTCGCGTTGCCATGGCTACCGCTAGTGTCGTCTAGTTCTGTAGCAGATACTAGCAGACTTCTGAGCTTCTCGCACAGGCTATCGGTGGCCTGGGTGAACAGCTCGGGCAGCAGGGCGATCGTATCGCGTTTGGCGTCCAAGGATGAAGCCTCGATGATGTCGAATAGAATGGCCTCGATTCGGGAGGCTGCCTCGCGGGCAAGGGGCAGGTAGCGGAACTGGCTGAGTATGAGCTTGGTGTAGTTCACCTGCCGGATGAAGGGTTATTCTTTAGGTTGTTGTGCCATAGCAACTGGGGATCTGGGAGGCTGGCCCAGCAACTGAGGATCTGGGAGGCTGGTTCAGCAACTGAGGATCTGGGAGGCTGGCCCAGCAACTGAGCATCTGGGAGGCTGGCCCAGCAACTGAGGATCTGGGAGGCTGTTTGCTCAGCAACTGAGCATCTGGGAGGCTGGCCCAGCAACTGAGGATCTGGGAGGCTGGTGGCCCAGCAACTGAGGATCTGGGAGGCTGGTGGCCCAGCAACTGAGGATCTGGGAGGCTGGTGGCCCAGCAACTGAGGATCTGGGAGGCTGGTGGCCCAGCAGCTGAGGACCTGGGAGGCTGGTGGCCCAGCAGCTGAGGACCTGGGAGGCCGGCAGTCCGCTCACCTGCAGGCACACAGGGTAGTCACTCTTATCGATGGCCACCAGCAGCTCCGCCAGCATCTCAGCCAGTCCAGCCTGCAGAGGCGGCACCTCCAGCAGGCAGCGCATCAGGGACACAGGCAGGCCAAAGTCCGACACCACATCGGCTGGCCCAGCAGCTGAATTCGAACTGCCGCAGGACAGGAGCTCGGCAGGGGTGAGCATAGCGTAGAGATTGCGCTCGGACTCCGTGGCCGTCTGTTTTTGCAAATAATTATTAATTATGAATTATGAATCAGAAGTACTATTGAATACGAATTTATTGGCATTTTTATATTTAAAATATTTGCCTTTATTCCTACTATCAGTAGTATGTCAAAGGTTATTACTAATAATTCTAAACACGCAATATTCTGCTATTGCTACTGTAAGTAAAGTACCAAGAAAATTTTGGCTATTAGGGAACTAATAAAAAATTACCTCACCTGTACATCATCGAGCAGAGCTTGTGCGGCGGCACTGCCTCGTTTATTCAAATTAGCTTCGATTCGTTGGGCAACGCTGTGCCGATTGGCGCCCAGCTGAACGATCAAGTTCCCAGAATCTTCGGCATCTTCAGCTGCCGGGTTTAAACCTGAACTCTCCCTGACTAGCTGGATATGACAGCCGCTTAGGTGATGCAGCACCTGATTCATGCTGACACTGACTGACAAAATATCGTTTCAAGTTTTCGATATTTATGTATAATCTACTGAAATTATGTGAAACAAGTATTTAAATGGAAGATTTATATAAGAGTAAATCCCGCCACCCTCTTTACAAACCCCTCAGTGAATCCCGCCACCCTCTTTACAAACCCCTCAGTGAATCCCGCCACCCTCTTTACAAACCCCTCAGTGAATCCCGCCACCCTCTTTACAAACCCCTCAGTGAATCCCGCCACCCTCTTTACAAACCCCTCAGTGAATCCCGCCACCCTCTTTACAAACCCCTCAGTGAATCCCGCTACCCTCTTTACAGACCCCTCATTGAATCCCGCTGCCTTCTTTACAGACCCCTCAGTGAATCCCGCTGCCCTCTTTACAGATCCCTCAGTGAATCCCGCTGCCTTCTTTACAGATCCCTCAGTGAATCCCGCTATCCTCTTTACAGACCCCTCATTGAATCCCGCTGCCCTCTTTACAGACCCCTCAGTGAATCCCGCTACCCTCTTTACAGACCCCTCAGTGAATCCCGCTACCCTCTTTACAGACCCCTCAGTGAATCCCGCTACCCTCTTTACAGACCCCTCAGTGAATCCCGCTGCCCTCTTTACAGATCCCTCAGTGAATCCCGCTGCCTTCTTTACAGATCCCTCAGTGAATCCCGCTACCCTTTTTACAGATCCCTCAGTGAATCCCGCTGCCTTCTTTACAGATCCCTCAGTGAATCCCGCTGCCCTCTTTACAGATCCCTCAGTGAATCCCGCTACCCTCTTTACAGATCCCTCAGTGAATCCCGCTACCCTCTTTACAGACCCCTCAGTGAATCCCGCTGCCCTCTAAGGTCCAACAACATTTCAGTTGAAAGCTACACAGTAAGGCATATAAGAATGAAGTTATATTAAGGCAGTTGAGCTCTTTGAAGCATCCAGTCAAGGTTTAAAAAACCGACAATAATAATTTAACCAGTTTATTACTTAAAGACCTTCTTAAAAATGTGTATGCCAAGACACTTCAAAGCTACGCGGCATTATTTATATTTTGCGAGAGTCTAATATTTGCAAAACCCAATTGATGAAGTAGTACCGGTCAAAAGCAAACTAAAAAAGAAAAATGCAAAAAATAATAATAAAAGTTTAGTATAACCGAAAACGCTGATTAATGCAGTAAACCTTATGAATTTGGGACTAAAATAGAAATGATCAGTATGCAGTCGCTTTGTTTTTGGCTTTTCCAAAAAATATTAAGAACACAGCAATCGTGTGAACAGCGATAATTTGTGACAGGGCAATAAAAGCATTCGGCTATTTAATTTAATAAAAGTAAGAGCGACATTTTACTTTGCAATGTAGGAGGCATAATGCGAAGGAAATAAGTGATAAAAGAGATGAGACAGACGGGAGATTATAGATGAGACAGTGAGACTAGATATGAGAAATGTGAAGATTTATATTTGACAGGGAGAATAGATATGAGACAGGGAGATTAGATATGAGACAGAGAGATCAGATATGAAACAAGGAGATTAGATGACACAGGGAGATTAGAGATGAAAAGGTGGAGACTATATTTGACAGGGAGATTATAGATTAGACAGGAGAAAGATTAGAGATTAGACAAAGGGGATTAGAGATGGCATTGGTGGAGATAAGAGATGAGACAGGTGGAGATTAGATATGAGATAGGAGAAAGATTAGAGATGAGATAGTGTTGATTAGATATGAGACAGGGAGATTAGAAATGAGACAGAAAGATCAGATATGAAACAGGGAGATTAGATGACACAGGGAGATTAGAGATGAGACAGGGGGACTGGGGGAGATTAGAGATGAAAAAGGTGGAGACTATATTTGACAGGAAGATTATAGATTAGACAGGAGAAAGATTAGAGATTAGACAAGGGGGATTAGAGATGGCATTGGTGGAGATAAGAGATGAGACAGGTGGAGATTAGATATGAGATAGGAGAAAGATTAGAGATGAGACAGTGTGATTAGATATGAGACAGTGTGATTAGATATGAAACAGGGGGATTAGATATGAGACAGGGAGATTAGAGATGAGACAGGGAGATTATAAAAGATGAGACAGGGAGAGATTAGAGATAAGACAGGCTAAGAGAATACCGAACAATCATGAGATTAGAGTGTCAGGCGAGGCCCCAGCGCAGCCCAGCATCAAGCGGGCGCATTCTTGCTGGCCATCAATATGCGCCTTTTTCTCTCAGCCTCCATGCGCGCCACCCGGTCCCAAATGGCGCGCGTAGGCCGGCGCCGACCCAGAGAGATGGTGAGCAGGCGGCACAGCACCAGCCGCAGCGCCAGGTCCTCGGCAGTGGCGCCCTCAGCCTCATCGTCGCCAGCCGAATTATTAATAATTTTATCGGCATTCTCCTTTGATCTGGCCGCCTGCCTCCGCCTGACAAAGTCGGCCTCAATCCAGGCCTGCTGCTCGGCGCCGATCTCGTAGGCGCCAGAATCTGCCGCCAGCTGCCCGGCGCCGGCTAGGTAGCGCCGAGCCTCGCGCAGAAACGGCGCATCGAGGGTCACTTTTTCTAGCAGAAGATTGAAGTCCTTCTCCGCGGCGGCCTGCGAGACGAAGTTCTTGGCTTCCAGGGGCAGCAAAACGTCGCAGGGGAGAACGGATTTGCCCTGCGGATTAAGTGGACAGGGAGTGGGGATTAGGAATGAATGGGAGATTAATAGCCGAATCCTCATCAGAATTCTCACTTTGATTCTTCCTAACTTACACATAAATTTCTAAATTCTTTAACAATCTGATTCCATCCTTAACAATCTGATCCCATCCTTAACAATCTGATCCCATCCTTAACAATCTGATCCCATACTTGACAATCTGATCCCATCCTTAACAATCTGATCCCATACTTGACAATCTGATCCCATCCTTAACAATCTGATTCCATCCTTAACAATCTGATCCCATACTTAACAATCTGATCCCATACTTGACAATCTGATCCCATACTTGACAATCTGATTCCATCCTTAATAATCTGATTCCATCCTTAACAATCTGATCCCATACTTGACAATCTAATCCCATACTTGACAATCTAATCCCATACTTGACAATCTGATCCCATCCTTAACAATCTGATCCCATACTTGACAATCTGATCCCATCCTTAACAATATGATCCCATGCTTGACAATATGATCCCATGCTCAACAATCTGATCCCATACACAACAATCTGATCCCAATCTTAACAATCTGATCCCATACTTGACAATCTGACCCCATACTCAACAATCTGATCCCATATTTAACAATCTGATCCCATACTTGACAATCTGACCCCATACTCAACAATCTGATCCCAATCTTAACAATCTGATCCCATACTTGACAATCTAATCCCATACTTGACAATCCGATCCCATCCTTAACAATATGATCCCATGCTTGACAATCTGATCCCATACTTACAATCTGATCCTATGCTCAACAATCTGATCCCATACTTAGACAATCTGATCCCATACACAACAATCTGATCCCATACACAAAACATCCCGGAACTCACCTCGGACACCACCAGAACCCTCAGATCCGAGGCAAAATCCTTCCTATACATCTGCAGGTCGAATTCCACAGCTTGGCGGCTAACCAGCCGGCTGAGAGCTCGCACATTGGCCAGTCCAGTCTCGCTCAACCGTCCGGCCTCCAGAGCGGTCTCGTCCAGCACCAGCTGCGTATGCGCCGGCATCTGCAGCAGCCCCGGACGCAAACGGCAAGTGTCGCAGTCCAGCTTCGGAGTCAGCTGGCCGGAGTTCAGACAGCCCAGACTCAGCGGCAGCCGGCACAGCCGCGGCACTAGCAGGTCCAGCAGTCTGGCAACATGCCGAACTAACTGGGCCCGACAGCAGGTCAAATTGAGCGACAGTTTGCCCACAGCTACTAAACCGGCGGAGACGGCGGAATTGTCGTCCGGCGTCGGATCGTCCAGACCGCGCAGGTAGACAGCCGAGATCAGGTGCAGCAGCAGGTACTCAGCGGCCAGACTGTCCCCATGTAGGGCATCGGTAAATACGCCTAGCAGGGCGTTGCGAAGGAAACTCCATTTCGGATCGTCTTGTTGCTCTTCTTCTGGCTGCTTGTCTTCCGCTTCTAGAAGGCCGCTGGCGGCTGGGACGA